>BROE01000014.1:2676949-2689449 GCA_036571765.1 Plecoglossus altivelis
GGCTCTTCTCGTCCTGATGAAAACGATTTACTAGTTTGTGTGACTGGTTTCCAAAACAAAGCCAGGAATGTGCTATCGAAAGACACCGTATGTAACTATGATGCCTGACATGTAGTGAAGTTAGACTTGTTCATAAACAACCAGGCAAGTTTATATTTGTGCTGGCTCTTATTAGGAGTACAAATGATGTAGACTCCACTCGGGTAAGTATTCAAAGTGCTTCACAGCCTTATTCAAAAATGGATTCGATGTAATTGATCTTTTTAATCCGAATTCTTAAGCGGCCCAGCCAGAGTCCAGGCTTGAATCTGACTGAACATCTCTGGAGAGATCTGGGACTGGCTGTCCATCACCACTTCCCATCTAACCTGATGCTGCCAAAGGCGTTTCAAAGTGTTAAACATGTTAAATGTTTAACACTTTGTCCCCCGTCCCCCGTCCCCCCACCCCTCTTATGAGATATTGTGTGTAGATTGTGTGGAATAAGGCTGTAATATAACATGTTGAACCAGTGAAGCGCTTTGAATACTCCCGGATGCACTGTTACAAAACTGTCATGTCTTACACACTGAATGTTGCTTTCAAACCCAGTTCACTACAATCGAGATACATCGTTCGTCAACTCCGCGACTGAGCAACAACGTCACGTAGAGAAGTCACTCTAAACATGACACTAAATTGGGTGCGGTTAGTCCGGTGCCTCCTTGAAGAATATGGCACTTTGACGGACATGCCTTCCAACTTACCTTGTTCCTCCCGGACTGTCCCGCCGGCGCTACGCGCTGCTGGGAGCTAGGAGCTGGGAAGGACTGAGACGGGACGTTCAGCATGTTGACTCTTCCAAAACAGCCCAAATTCCTTAGGAATCCTACGTGACAAATGTACAGTTACCACGACCCCAAAAAAGGGGAACAGCTTAGGTTCGCCGACGACGTTGTAATGATTCTGTCGATGATGTGCAAGTCACATTTCCTGAAGTGAAAAACCGGTTGGGTAATTCTTGCTAGCTAGCTAGTTAGCTAAGTATGGGCTAGATCCACCATGCCCGGCAATTTAAACATATTTGAAATCCATGACGAAACGTCTACTTAGCGTATAATGTGGAACTTATCAAAAGAGCCAGTTGACAGTGTTATAAAAGTGTATTAAATATCCACCGAAACGTCGCGACAAGGATTAAGGAGTTAGCCATCCATGTCACTGTTAGAGAACTACAGAGTATGTGTCGCAGAACCATGACGTACATGTCAACACGTAAAGAGAACTGTCACAATTTATTTATTTATTTTTTACAATAATGTATACTGGATGAGTATGCTCAATTTACGCTGATTCTTAGTATACATTTTTATTTGACTGTTTATATAAAAAAAATATATAAAAATATAATTAAAATCAACTATTTTACGAACATTGCTCTCTAGCGTCTTTAAACGATGCTGTAAACTGCGTTCAGGTTAGTTGTACTGCAAAATGCAACTTTACGAATAACCTTGTACATGCAGGCATTCACTGATAATTCTCCAGTAGCACAAATTACAAACACCCATTAGTTGTATTCAATGAGCGAGTACATGAGTAGCTTACCTCTATTTTGACAGGATAACTTTTCTTTTGAGAGAACATTGCCTACCTGAAACAATACCGCTGAAAAAAGTAGTCACGGCAGAGAGTGCGCCTGGTCTCTCCTCGTCCTCCCATTCCTCCGAGTCTTCATCGTTGTCATCATTTTCATCTGACATTATGTTCAAATGGCATCGTTCATGACGCTTTGGAGCAGTGTTCAGGCAGTCGCGGCACTCTACAAAGAACTTATTCAAACGAAATGTGGAAAGTGAGCTAATTATAGGATAACATCAATAAAGCGTCCGATTTGAAACCAGCTCTCTGTTATCTAAACGGTGAACTATTCAATTATTTTGAGAAGGGGGGGATCTATCATTGTGATGGTTCATTCCCTATTGGTTAATCTGCTTTTTAACCAGGTCAGGGTAAGAGGATTCCGTAAGGAGAGTATCTTCCCATTTCAAAATAAAAGCGTCATGCACTACACAAACAGATAACTCACACAAGCATCATGCATTTCACAAAACCCTTATTAGGAGCTGTTGGTGTGAATTTACACCTTTCTGTATATGCAAAGACCGTGTTCTTAAAATAATACACACTAACAGCTGAAAAGTGCGCTGTTCTCTTTCCGCTCACACACACAGCACGCGCGCACACAATTGATGCGTGAGAGTTGCTGAATGGATAGTTGGTCATCAACGGAGAGGAACGTCAGCGGACGAGATCAGCACCTGGAAACAGCAGGGAGTCCGAAATGATGGAACACACACTCAGAGAAAGAGACCTACTGACTGCGGTCATATGTGTACTGTAAAATTTCCTTGCCTCTCATTATTTTCAGGAATACATAAAACAGTGAACCAGTGACTGTTTACGTAACTGTAAACAAGGACAACAAACTGGAACCGGAGGGTGGCGCTATGAGATCTACAGTGTCGTGGTTGTCGCCAAACGTCGTGTGGCTAGCTGAACGACAGATGGCAGTAGACGCTTACAGAAGAACCGACGACGCTTGATTGTTGTTTTTCTCTGATCTATTTGATCGTTTTTTTAATGTAAAGTGAGGTCCGTTGTCTGTTTACGTTGACCAATCAGAAGCCCTGCCCGGGATTTACGACGCAATGTAAAATTGATGAGACAACACGTTGGCACCAGTATAACCCCAGTCCTAGACTGTTACTTGGCTGCCATAAAACAGTACATCAATTGCATACTATACATGTTCAGTTCTGTCCACATTCTATAAAACACGTCTTACACATTGTCACACTTTCACTTTTTCCGCTATTTCACCTCATGTTGTCGCTCCCTCTCTCCCTCACTCTCCCTTCCTCCTTCTCCCTCTCTCTCTCCCTCACTCTCCTTGTCTCTCTCCCTCACTCTCCTTGTCTCTCTCCCTCACTCTCCTTCTCTCCCTCTCTCTCTCCCCATCTCTCCCTCACTCTCCTTGTCTCTCCCTCTCTCTCCCCCCTCTCTCTCCCTCACTCTCCTTGTCTCTCTCCCTCTCTCTCCCACTCTATTTCTATCCCCCTCTCTCTCTCTCTCTTTCTCTGGCTCTCTATGCTGCATTATTGCTCATTCGCTCTTCCTCTCTCCTACCTTTCATCTATTCTTCTCTATCTGCCTTCTCTCTCACTGTTCCCAGTCTGCCTCTCACCCTGGTCCCCCTACGCTCTCTCCCCCCCCTCCTCCGTGCCCCCCTCCCCTCCTCTCCTCCCTCATCTATCTCAAACCCAAGCGTAGCGGCGTTGGGGAGATAATTACAATTTCAAAACCATTTGCCAGATCATTACCAGCTAATCTCCTGTTGGGTCTGATGAGTCACGCCTCTCATTGGCCACAGTGCTGGACAGAGGCTGGGCTCTCTGCGCCCAGACAGGGCCTGCCACACCAGGAGCAGGGGCCCAGGAGCAGGGGGCCAGAAGCAGGGGACCAGGGACAGGGGCCCAGGGGCCTGGGAGCAGAGGCCCAGGGTGCCAGGAGCAGGGGGGCAGGGGCCCAGGGGGCCAGGAGCAGGGGCCAGGAGCAGGGGGCCAGGGGGGCAGGAGCAGGGGGAGGCGGGAGGGGAGGAGAGGGGGCATGGTTGGGGAGGGATACAGGGTAGGAGCAGGATCAGCGTTTTGCGTTTTACTTCAGAGCCACCATACAAACCAAAAGACGTAATGTGCCTTGATACGAGATTAGAAAACCATCAACTTCACACCTGAAATTAAATAGCAATTGAAATGACAAATTTCACATAGTTTTCTATTGTTTTTTTCTTTGCTGCAACACTGCATGATAATCTTAGGAGTAAACAGGGATTTGCTGTCGGTGACATGACTTTAGTGTTAAAGACTCATTCCTTCCAGTGATCAATATGTATCACAGTGGAGGTCATGGCAACCAGAAAGGATATAACAGCTCATTTGATCAGTGATTCTGTCACATGATCGCTGGGCAGGGTGTGGAGAGAGATTGTTTCCATGGGAACGCGTGTCACCCGTTTTTCTCTCTAAGTGTAGGGCCTCAAAGTGTCAACGATCTTGCATCTGTCAAAATATTTCCCCTCGTGGCTGCATTCTTGAGTAAAAGAAAAAAAGTTGTGGCTGTGTTGCCATGGTGTCACCCCAACTGTGCTGCTGTCACTGTCCCAGTCAGAGCATCCATGTGAAGCCACGAGCTGGTTGCCATGGTCACCTCATCTGAGAGGCAGCTCTTCCCCATCGTAGGTCTGGGGGCAGGAGGGAGGGTGGGAGAGAGGGAGGATGGGAAAGAAAGGATGTGGGTGGGAGGGTGCATAGGGCAGGGTGTATGTGGGGGAAGGACTGTTTGTAAAAAGAGTCGTTTTGTTGTAAGTATTCAAAGTCAATCTGGGAAATATTTGCCATGGCAGCTGCAGGTGAAGAAGTAAGCATGAATTTATCTGAACCACACAGCAGCGCCTGGGACTGGGACTGGGCCTGGGACTTGGACTGGGGGACTGGAACTGGGACTGGGGGACTGGGACTGGGCCTGGGCCTGGGCCTGGGCCTGGGGGACTGGGGGACTGGGCGTGGGCCTGGGTGTTCTGGAACCACAGCGTGGCCCCAGCTGCCATTCGCTGCAACCTGCAGACATCTCATTGGTCAATTCTAGCCACGACCCCTGACCCCGGCCAGTGACCGTTCCCCTGACAGACCTCAGCTCTGACCAGGAAGCTTTGAAGTCGATCCGTCGGATCTTGTGATTGGCTGTGTCCAACTCAGATACATGGTGTCACAGGGTCAGTTGGTTATCAATCACTAGGGGAGGCTGAACTTTGACCTGCAGTCACCTCTCTGATGACTTTGACTTCAGACCACTCCATCAGGATCTCTGGACACAGCTTGTGTGTATCAGTGTTCAATGTCTTTTTCACGGTTTGTGTTGCTGCTGTTGCTTGTGTACCTTTAACAGAGGAAGTGAAGCACATGTGAGGAGGAAGTAAAGTGCATGTTAGGTGGAAGTGAAGTGCATGTTAGGTGGAAGTGAAGCACATGTTAGGAGGAAGTGAAGCACATGTTAGGAGGAAGTGAAGCACATGTTAGGAGGAAGTGAAGTGCATGTTAGGAGGAAGTGAAGCACATGTTAGGAGGAAGTGAAGTGCATGTTAGGTGGAAGTGAAGTCTATGTTGGGAGGAAGTGAAGCACATGTTAGGAGGAAGTGAAGTGCATGTTGGGAGGAAGTGAAGTGCATGTTAGGAGGAAGTGAAGTGCATGTTGGGAGGAAGTAAAGTGCATGTTGGGAGGAAGTAAAGTGCATGTTAACAGGAAGTGAAGCACACGTGAGGTGGAAGTGAAGAATATGTTAGGAGGAAGTGAAGCGCATGTTAGGACAAAGTGAAGCGCATGTTAGGTTAAACCTCAGAAACGTTGGCCTTCAGTTTTATGTTGCGAAATGCTGTCTCTCTGTTGAGAAACATCATGTCTGGGACCATTATGGGATGTTTCCTATGCCTCTTAGTTAGTCTGCGTGTCAGAGTCTCGTGGACAGGAATGTGTCCCGGTTTCCACGGGGACGCGGTGATGTCACTGCGACCGGATTGCCGTGACGATTCCTCATCCATCTTAGCCAGTCAAGGGGGGGGGGGAATGCCTCCATGTCTCTCTCACCCCCCCCACCCCACACACACACACACACACCCACACTGAGCAAGACTAAAGTCACAGTTGGATTAAACCAACTTGCAGTTCGTTCTTGTTCATGCTATCTTAGCTGGACTCTGCGGCCCCAGTAAAAGTTTCCTAAAGAAGAACAACATGGCATCAGCTCTCTCAGCAGCCTGAAACATGCGGGGTCACACAGGGGTCACACAGGGGTCAAACAGGGGTCACATTCTGCTACTGTGCACAGCGTCACTTTGTTCACACATTAATGATCATACATTGCAAAAACAAAACAAAAAATGCTTGTAACCTAAAGACTTTGTACTCAAGATGGAAAGATTTAGGAATTGTAATGGATTTTTCAGTGTTGTGTTGTTGAATCACTCATAGTAAAGACAAACATGTGAGCACACACACACACTGTCACAAGGTGTGTGACAAGTTGAAGAAACAGTGTTGTCGGGTTCTGTGATCCAGCCTGGTGTGTGTGTCTCTATGGAGATGAGACGTGGTCTCCATAGAGATCAGACCTGTCACTCCGGCTGATAGCACCTCTCCACTGGCTCACACCGAACCCTTCTTCAGCTCACTCTCTCCCTTTGACGTGTGCGCGCAGGTGTGTAGGTGTGTAGGTGTGTAGGTGTGTAGGTGTGTAGGTGTGTAGGTGCGTAGGCGTGTGTATATTTAGCGTCGAACACGTAAACATGTGTGCGTGTGCAAGTGTGTGTGTCTCTTTGTTTCTGTTCTTTTTGAGCATGTGATCGTTGTTTGTATGTTCAGTGTGTGTACGCGTTTTACAAGTACACAAACGTCCTCTTCAGCAGTTTACAACACCAGCTCTGTTCTTGCTTTGTCCGGACCCAAATACCCCAAATAATTGAGGAGGCAACCAGCCCAGCGTCCGTTCTCCCCCGGCTCCTGACAAGTCTCATGTGGAAGCAGCCCAGGTATGTGGACTGAAGAGCTTCATGACTTACAGCCGAGAGATCGAGAGAAAGAAGCAGGGCCTGATAATGGCTGAACGGTATCATGACGGCGGCGATGAGCCCTCGCTTACTCACCTTAAGGCAGGGAAGGTGCCGTTAACACTAAAATGGTTAAGCATCTCGAAAGCAAAAGTGTTGTCTAGGAAGGCCGGCCCAGGGCTGGGCTAGACCTTCCTAGACAACACTTTTAAGACGTTTGCTTTCGAGATACTTAACCATTTTAGTTGGGAGACTAACAACAAGCAACGATGGACTGTCGGAAATGGTATGAAACAGTGTTTTTTGTTGTTGTTGTATTTTGTGGTAATGTACAGTATGTTTGTCTCGCTGTTTGTCTCGCTGCACCAGAATAGTCCACTGGGAACAATAAAGATGTATTAATTTGGATTGGCTGCTGGTCTGTGTTGTCACGCCGACTAAATCACTTTTCACCGCAGCTTCAATACAATCAGACGACAGTGGAAACCATGGAGACACTTTCTGTCACACTTTGGATAAAAGCTTTGGAAGCATCTGCTAAGTGAGTAACGTAATGCAAAGCACTTGGGGTGAAATGTGAATGGCACGTTTCGAACGCGTCAAGTGTTGGCAGACGAGAGGAAAGTTGACGTGTGGAGAACTTAAGCCTTAAAAGGTTCGGGTTATTTATTGTCTTCTGGAAAGTGAAATAACGTCTGAAATGGCATCTGTTGTTGCACAGTGAAGTGTGTCACATTGGCCCTGTGTCTCGCAAGTACATGTTTCATGTTAACGCACACATCTTACTACCCATATGGCCCTAACACCCCCCCTTGCCTTCCAGCCCCCCTGCCCCCCCCCCAGCTAAGACAACACTCTCCCCTTACAGTAAAGTCCCTTTCTGTCTGATAAGTACAAGTCTGGTGTTTACCAACAAGTAAGGGGGACATTTCACACCTAACACTGAGGTCAATATTTTCAATACGAGAGAAACAGAGTGACAGAGAAAGATAAACTGATAGCTAGCTAGCCCACTCTATTATCTATCTATCTATCTATCTATCTATCTATCTATCTATCTATCTATCTATCTATCTATCTATCTATGTATCTGTCTGTCTGTCTGTCTGTCTGTCTGTCTGTCTGTCTGTCTGTCTAGTTAAACCACCCTAGCTCTATCTAGCCAGCTAGCTAGATACATAGAGTGTATGATTGTGTATGTGAGTGAGTGATTGTGTATGTGAGTGAATGAGTGAGTGAGTGACTGTGTATGTGAGTGAGTGACTGAGTGATTGTGTATGTGAGTGAGTGAGTGAGTGATTGTGTATGTGAGTGAGTGATTGTGTATGTGAGTGAGTGATTGTGTATGTGAGAGAGTGAGTGTGTATGTGAGAGAGTGAGTGAGTGATTGTGTATGTGAGAGAGGCAAGGAGAGAGAGTTGGAGAGAGAACCAGGAGAGCATGCCAAGAGAGCGAGATGGAGGGGCCAGGCTCAGGGTGTGAAAGCAGGGTAAACACTGTAACAGTGTGAGCACAGCTGACAACTCTTACCTCCCAGTACCTGTCTGGATAGACCCTGCATTGTACCCAGAGGCCCCCCAGCTATCTTCCTCAGGAGGAGCACAGCCTGTTTATCTTCAAAACGGACTGCCCCCCCCCCCACACACACACACAAGTATGCACGCAAACTCATACACTCACTCAAACAAACACACACACACACACACTCACTCAAACAAACACACGCACACACAAACACACACTGACTCAAACAAACACACGCACACACACACAAACACACGCTCACTCAAACACACACACGCACACACAAACACGCACACACACAAACACTCACTCAAACACACAAACACACACTGACTCAAACAAACACACGCACACACACACAAACACACGCTCACTCAAACACACACACACACGCACACACAAACACACACACACACAAACACACACTCACTCAAACACACACAAACACACACTCACTCAAACAAACACACGCACACACAAAACACACACTCACTCAAACACACACAAACACACACACAAACACACAAACACACACACACACACAAACACACACTCACTCAAACACACACACACACACACACACACAAACACACACTCAAACACACACACACACGCAAACACACACACGCACAAACACACACGAACACTTAAATCCCTCCAAGCCTCCCTAACGTTTCCTCCTGAAGCGAGAGGGAGCTGCACAGTGTTTACGATGTCTGGTTCTGCATGTGATAGATATCCTCCTCCGTCATGTTCGCCAGGGAGATCTGTGCGTACCTGGGCAGGAACATGTTCCTGGAGGAGAGGAGGGGTTCTGAACGTCCTGAGCCCACGAAGGGGCGGAGGAGTGGGGGTGGAGGGGTGGAGGGGTGGGGGGTTGAAGCGCTGGGGGGGTGGATGTTAGCCGAGGCGGTGGGCCGGCTGCATGGCTGGAGGAGGTTAGGTGCAGATCAGAGCGATGTCGTGTTCCAGATGTCCGGGCTGACAGACAGACAAGACACCTGTAGTTCGGTCTGACCTGAGCAGCAGCAACCAGGATGGAACACAGGCAACAGACCATCTGTTTCACTGGTCGGAGAGAAAGAGCGAGAGAGGGAGAGGGAGAGGGAGAGAGAGGGAGAGAGAGAGAAAGAGCGAGAGAGGGAAAGAGAGAGAGAAAGAGAGAGGGAGAAAGAGAGAGAGAGAAAGAGCGAGAGGGAGAGAGAGAGAGGGAGGGAGAAAGAGAGAGAGAGAAAGAGAGAGAGAGAGAGAGAGAGAGAGAGAGAGAGAGAAAAAGAGAGAGAAAGAGAGGGAGAGAGAGCAAGAGAGAGAGAGAGGGAGAGAGAGAAATCTTCTCATCCTCTCTTCTCCAATCATCTCTTGTTCACTAAATGTCAATACATGGCTAGCAGACAGATGAATACTCCTGAACTATCTCCCTCTCTTCCACTCCCTCCTTCCCCTCTTCCCCTCTTCCCCTCCTTCCCCTCTTCCCCTCCTTCCCCTCTTCCCCTCCTCCCCTATCCCACATCACATCAGCTCAACTGCAAACACATGCTTTGCTAATCAGCTTAGCATTGAAAAATGACTCTCTCGTTCTCACTCTAGCTCGCCCTTTCCCTCTCTCTCCATTTTCTTTTTCTCTCTCTCCCCGTCTCTGTCTCTGTTTAGATATCTGCCGTTTCCTCTCTTTCTCTTGCGGTCTCTCTCCGCTATCTAGCAGGATTGATATCTAATTATGTCAGGTCACTTGTCCAGATGGACCCTCATGCATCCATCACCCCCCCCTCCCAACAGCCCCCCCCCTTCCCCTCCCCCAACACCTCCACTCACGCCGGCCCCCTGACCTCCCACAGCATCGCCGTGGAAACCATTCCGAGGTCTCTGTCAAGAGAGGGAGGGCGGGGGAGTTTACTTAGCGATAGAGAGAGTCAGACAGACAGAGAGAGAGAGAGAGAGAGAGAGGGGACTGGAGGAGAGGAGTGTGCCTGTGTGTTTGGTACTCTCACAGCTGGTTAGGCCCTGTGAATAGAGAGCGCTGCCAGAGACGGTGGCTCGCTCTCTTTATCTTTCTCTCTTTCTCTTCTCCTCCCCTCGTCTCCCCGCGTCTCTCTGCTCTGGTGCCAGCCAGATGGCTTAGACAACAAGCGCTTGTTTGCACAGCATCAATGGTCACATCAATGATATAAGAGATATAGGGAGCCTCAAGACACGCTGGAAGGCGAAACAGACCTTACCCTGACCATACGGTCAAGACAAACACAGTCCACGGGTAAAACACGGCATATTATTTGACGTTTAATCAGCAGTGTAAAGTTGAAACGGGAATTCAGGGATGTGCTGATGCTTCTCAGATGCACGGTGATCCTGAACTCTGATTGGTGGAGCTATGAAAGCAGCCAGGCAGCAGGTTGGGGACATCCTAAGAGGGATGCGGCGAGCAGGCAGCAAGCAGGCGGCGAGCAGGCAGCAAGCAGGCGGCGAGCAGGCAGCAAGCAGGCAGCAAGCGGACATCTGGCTGGACGTCTAACAACTCCCACAGGAAACGGACTCTGCGGAGATTTATGGTGGAACGTTGAAGTTGTCCTTTAACACCAAAGGATTTGGTTCAGGTGTCAGTGCGCTCAGCAAAGTAACCTGGAGGCCAACAACCTCCTCCCCCTTCCAACCATCAGGACAGAACTGTCACTCAACTTGGACATCTCTATCATACCGAGCCATGTTTCAGTCAGTTGAGATTGAACTGAGATAACCTTTCAGGAGGATAGCCATGCGGTAGGATAACCTTGCAGCGAGATAATCTTGCATTGGGATAACATTGATGTAGGATAAACTTGATGTAGGATAACCTTGATGTAGGATGACCTTGATGTAGGATGACCTTTCAGTGGGATAACCTTGCGGTAGTATGACCTTTCAGTTAGATAACCTTGATGTGGATAACTTTGCAATGGGATAACCTTGATGTAGGATAACTTTGCAGTGGGATAACCTTGATGTAGGATAACCTTGCAGCACGATAGCCTTGATTAAGTTTTTGTGTGTTCAGCAGAGAATGTGAACTTTACAAGCCTGGTTTCTCGAGCAGGTGTGTGTGTACATGCAGGCATGTTTGTGCTTGCGTTCGTGTGTATGTACTGTATGCGGTATATGTGTCCATGTGTGTGTGTCATTTCAGGCATGTCTACCTATCTCTATCACACACACACACCTATAATACACTGTAATGAAATAGATGTGCAGTGCCACTTCAAAATAAATCACAGCACAAACAACAATTCCAGCAACAAGAGGCAGAGTCTTCTTCGAATGTTTCGCTCAGGAACCTTTTTGACAAACAACCACGGAAAGGAACGTTTCATTTCCCCACCTTCAGAACGAGGCTCAGCAAACCCAGAACAGGAGAACACCAGAAGAAAACAGTCATTCTGTTTGTGTCTTTCTCTCACCAACGCTCGGTCTTTAAATGTCAGCACAGCTCGTGTTTCAACCCCTGGTGAAGGTTTGCTAGCCCAGCGCTGGGCTCCGCGCGGCTACCAGAGGCATTCCAGCCAAGGTTGAAATTTCCCTTGCTAATATGAACTTTGCATAAGTGCTTAAACCGACAGCTTCGCTTCAATCCTCTTCATTGTTTTTCCACTGAAGTAAAGCAAAGCCCCGAAAATTCCAGCGCAAATATCAACTTTGCTTAAGTGCTTATAAGGTTGTTTTCCTTCTTCCATATGGCAGCCAAAGGCGCAAACGCTGTAAACGAATACCAAGCAGGTTCTGAAAAGTGTCCTCGCAAACACACACATACACAAACACACGCACACACACACACACACACAAGACTGCATGCCATCAAACAGACCAGGCCCCTCAAACAGTTAACTGGAGCGAGCCTTTGGAATCGTGACAGTGTTTGCTTTGCTTTCGCTTAGACCCTCGGAGATCAATCCTGCGTGCAGCGAAACGCTCCGTCTTCTGAAACAGAGAAACTTAGGAGGTGAACGATGTGGTGAGAGGAAGTACATGGCTGGATTTCCTGTCTTTCTTGCCTTCCTTTATTCCTTCTTTCTTTCTCCCTCCATCCCTCTCTCGCCTTCTTTCTCTCTCTTTCTCTCCCTCTCTCTCTCTCTGTCTTTCTCTATCTCTCAATCTCTGTCTCTCTCCCTCTCTCTCTCCCTCTTTCTCTCTTTCTCTCTCTCTCTCACACACACACACTATTTCTCTCTCTCTGTCTGTCTGTCTGTCTGTCTCTCTCTCTCTCTCTCTCTCTCTCTCTCTCTCTCTCTCTCACACACACACACACACACACACACACACTCTCTCTCTCTCTCTCTCTCTCGCTCTCTCTCTCTCTCACACACACAC
>BROE01000014.1:2694449-2698927 GCA_036571765.1 Plecoglossus altivelis
ACCCAGAAGAGCCACCCCCCTCCCCTCACCATCTCACCCCCGTCCACGTCTCTCGCCCCCACTTATCCGTCACTCCCACTTTTCCATAATTCTTTCCCTTTATCTCTCCCTCCATGCCCTTTCTCCTCCTCTACCTCTCTTCCTCTCTCTTGTCCCCCACCCACCTGTTTCTCCCTCGCTTCTCTCTCTCGTTCTTGGTGGGATGGGTGAGAAATACGAAAAGGTGACGGTATAGAGAGAGAGAGAGTGGGAGGGAAAGAGGGGGAGAGAGAGAGAGAGAGAGTGGGAGGGAGGGAGGGAGGAGGAGGAGAGAGAGAGAGGGAGGGAGGAGGGAGAGAGAGAGATATACAGTATAGAGGAGAGGAATATCAAGGATAGAGTGCGAGGTAGAGAGAGACTAAGTAGGTAGAGAGAGACTAAGTAGAAAGTGAGGGAGAGAGAGATAGAGAGAGAGAGAAAGAGAGGGAGGGAGGGAGAGAGGGAGGGGGAGAGAGGAAGAGAGAGAGAAAGGAGGGAGGGAGGGAGGGAGGGAGGGAGAGAGATGAGGGAGGAGGAGGGAGAGAAGAGAGAGGAGAGGGAGGGAGGAGGAGAAGAGGGAGGCAGAGAGAGAGAGAGAGAGGAGGGAGGGAGGAGGGAGAGAGGAGGGAGGGAAGGAGGAGAAGAGAGGGAGAGAGAGATAGAGAGAGAGAAAGGGAGGATGGAGGGAGGGAGGGAGGAGGGAGAGAGAGAGAGAGAGGGAGGGGGAGGAGAGAGGAGAGAGGGAGGAGGAGGGAAGAGAGACGAGAGAGAGAGGGAGGGGGGAGGAGAAGAGAAGAGAAGGAGAAGGGAGGAGGAGAGAGGAGGGAGGAGAGAGAGAGAGAGAGGAGGAGGAGAGAGGAGGGAGGAGAAGAGAGAGAGAGAGAGGAGGGGAGGAGAGGGAGAGAGAGAGAGAGAGAGGAGGGAGGAGGGAAGAGAGAAGAGAGAGAGAGAGAGAGAGGGAGGGAGGAGGGAGAGAGAGAGAGAGGAGGAGGAGGGAGAGAAGGAGGGGGCAGAGAGAGAGCGAGAGAGAGAGGAGGGAGGGAGGAGGGACGAGAGGAGGGAGGGAGGAGGAGAGAGAGGGGGAGAAGATGAGAGAGAGAGAGAAAGGGAGGATGTAGGAGGGAGGGAGGCAGGGAAGAGAGAGATGAGAGGGAGGGGAGGAGAAGAGAGAGGAGAGGGAGAGAGAGAGGGAGGAGTAGGGATGAGAGGAGGGAGGCAGAGAGAGAGAGAGAAGAGGGAGAAGGGAGAGAGGAGGAGGGAGAGAGGGAGGAGAAGAGAAGGAGGAGGAGGAGAGAGAGAGCAGAGAGAGAGAGAGAGAGAGGGAGGGAGGGAGGTAGGAGGAGAGAGGAGGGAGGGAGCGAGGGAGAGAGAGGGAGGAGAGAGAGAGAGAGAGAGAGAGAGAGAAAGGAGGGATGGAGGGAGGAGGAGAGGGAGAGGGAGAGAGAGGGAGGAGGAGGAGAGAGAGAGAGGGAGGAGGAGAGAGAGGGAGGGAGGGAGGAGGGAGAGGGAGGAGCAGAGAGAGAGAGAGAGAGAGGGGAGGGAGAGAGGAGGGAGGGAGAGAGAGAGAGAGAGAGAGAGGGAGGAGGGAGAGAGAGAGGAGAAGAGAGAGAGAGAGAGAGAGGGAGGAGGAGGGAGAGAAGAGAGAGGAGAGAGAGAGAAGAGAGGGAGGAGATGGAGAGAAGAGAGAGAGAGAGAAGAAGGGGAGGGAGGAGGGAGAGAGAGAGGAGAGAGAGAGGGAGGGAGGCATGGAGAGAGAGAGAGAGGGAGGGAGGAGGGAGGGAGTAGGGAGAGAGAGGGAAGGATGAAAGAAATGAAGACACATGAGCTGTCTGTCGTCTGTAAGACAGGAAGAGCAGAATGTGTCCATCTTGCTGCTTGTTTCATGGAATTTAGGATGTGTGGAAATGTACCCAGTGTTAGGGAGGAGTGGTGGGGAGGGGAGGGGGCATGATAAAATGCTGTGACAGGTTTATAGTGATCCAGCACCAGCCTGTCCACACACACACAGAGACAGGCACACACACACACTCACACACACAGGCTGGCAGCTGTTATTTAGATGGCAATTAACGACCTCTACATGGACCACAGCGGCCTGAGATGATTTGCTGGGCTGGGGGACGCAGGGAATAAATAACAGAGTTTAATGAGGCCTGTGATTTTAATATCACCATCCCATGTTCCACACATCCGTGCTGTCACTCAAGGCTTTGTTATGTGTGTGTGGCTGCATCTTAATCTACGGGTACCAAGGTGTTGTGTCTGGTCAGACCCTAGACAGCCTTAGAGCACTATGACTGTAAGATAGGTGAGTCCTTATCAGTGACTATGAGTGTCTCTGTGTGTGTATCTATATGTGTGTGTGTGCGTGTGCGTGCGTTTATCTGTGTCTATGTGTGTGTGTGCGTGCGTGTGTGTACGTGTGCACGTGTGAATGGCTGTGTGTGTGTCTGTGTATATATTGGTGTATGTGTTTGTTAATGCAGTGCATCAATGAGTGTCAGTGTGTGCTTGTGTGTGTATGTGAGTTTGAGTGTGTGCATGTGTTTTAGTGCATAGTGAGCTAGTGTGAGTGTGTGTGTGAATGTGAATGTGTGTTAGTGCAGAGTGAGCGAGTATGAGTGTGTATGTGTGCATGTGTGTTAGTGCATAGTGAGCTAGTGTGAGTGCATTTGTGTTAGTGCATAGTGAGCTAGTGTGAGTGCGTGTGTGAATGTGTGTTAGTGCAGAGTGAGCGAGTATGAGTGTGTGTGTGTGCATGTGTGTTAGTGTATAATGAGCGAGTGTGAGTGCGTGTGTGTGCATGTGTGTTAGTGTATAGTGAGCGAGTGTGTTTGCGTGTGTGTGCATGTGTGTTAGTGCATAGTGAGCGAGTGTGAGTGCGTGTGTGTGCATGTGTGTTAGTGCATAGTGAGCGAGTGTGTGTGTGCATGTGTGTTAGTGCATGTGTGTTAGTGCATATGTGGAGCGAGTGCGGCAGTTCCAGTTTGTAGTATATAGTAGTCAATAGTGAGCTGTGTGAGTGCGTGTGTGCACATGTCTGCGGGTGTCTGTGTGTGCATGTCTACGTACACACGTGTGTCTGTGTGTGTGTGGTGCATGTGTGTTGAGTGCATAGTCAGCGAGTGTGATTGGTTGTGTGCATGTGGTTGTGTGTGTGTAGCAGTGGTGTGTGCGGTGGGGTGCTGCATGTGTGTGTTAGTGCATTAGCTGAGCCAGAGTGTGTGTGTTGTGAGACACGGTGTGGGGCGTTTCTGTGTGTCGTGTTGTGTGCATGTATTAGTGCCATATTTGTATATAGTTGAGATAGGCTGAGTGTGTGTGGATGCATGTGTTTGTGCATGTCTGTTGTGCTATTAGTGAAGGAGTTGTGTGTGCATTGTGTATTGTGTGAATGTGTGTCTTTAGGTGCATAGTGCAGGAGTGTGTAGCTTGTGTATGGGTGCATGTTTGTATATGCTACAGAGGTAGATGGGGGAGAGAGAGAGTGTGTATGTGTGCATGTGATGGGGTTTGGTGCATAGTGAGCGAGTGTGTGTGTTGTATGTGTGCATGGGGTGTGTGTAGTGCATAGGTGAGCGGTTTGTGAGTGTGTATGTGTGTTAGTGCATAGTGAGCGAGTATGAGTGTGTATGTGTGCATAAATGTGTGTGCAAGCATATTTTTGTGTGTGTGTGTACACAAGATGGTGAGCTGTGTGTGTGTGTGCATGTGTGTTAGTGCATAGTCAGCGAGTATTTGATGAGTGTGTATGTTAACGGTTTGGATGAAAAGTAGCTGTGTAGTGGGGTGCGATATGAGTGTGATTTTGATGAAAATACAAGTTAAGGGTGAGTGTAGTATGAACCGTTTTGATGATGAAAAGGACTAAGGTGGCGATTGTGTGTTAGCTGTAATGACATGGTATTTGTGGATTAAAAGACGTAAGGACGTGGAGGGTTGATGGGTGTGTGATGGAAGTGTTTTGAAAAGACGTGAGGGGTGGTGTGACTCGATGTTAGTGTGACGTTTTGGCTGAAATTACATAAGAGGTTAGTTCTTGACGTCTTTCATGAAAATACTAGGGGTTAGTATGCTTTTGGGCCTGAAAGACGTAAGGGTTAGTATGACGTTTGGGTGAAAAGACGTAACGGGAGGGGTATGACGTTTTTAAAAAGACCGTTAAGGGGGGCGGTTGACATTTTGAGCTGTTAAAGAGCGTTAAGGGGGGGTATGGACGTTATTGAGCTGAAAAGAAGTTAAGCGGGCGGGCACGGACGATGTTCTATGGTAATGAAGCGAAATACATAAAGAGAGTGTGTGTTGCGATTATTGACTTTATTTTCATGTGACAAAATTCAGTGATGAGGCTCGTGGTCGTGTAATGTTGATTGTTGACACGCTTTTGAAGTGAAAAGACGTATGGGGTTAGTATGACGTTTTGGATGAAAAGACTGAAGGGCGGGGGTGATAGCTTATGA
>BROE01000014.1:2703937-2741437 GCA_036571765.1 Plecoglossus altivelis
GTCAAACACTCTCACACGCAACAACCAGTCTCACAGCTCAAAACACACACACTCACTCACACACTACGTAACACTCACAGGACACAGAACCACATACACAGAACCACACTACGTACACCATCCGGCACACACAACACGCTACGTTACAAAACAATGCCTACACACAGACAGCATAGCGTACCAATACACCACTACTACGTACAGCACACAAACACACAAGACGCACAGAAGCATATGCACGCACACCCGTATAACTCATTAAACACGAGAGAGGGGTAGGCTGCTGGTTCAATAGGCTAACCCCTTCGACGTCACTATTTCAGCCAAGAACTATACAGTTACTGAACCCCTTATTGAATGTTAGATTGAGTTTTTATCAACAATAACGTCATAGCTAAATAAATATAAAAACTAAGAAAAACGAAGCCAGATGTTTAAACAATAACCTAAAAAAGATATAATATAAAAGACATCTTTAAAAGATACAGACACTCTATGAAACCCACACAATCACACTGATACACAACCACACCTAAAACGTAAGTGTGTCACGTCAGGACTATTAAGCCCCTTATGGGTGTATTTTCCCATTTCAAAAAAACTCATTGGCTACCTATGTGTTTATAAAAAAAATTAAAATAGTTTTTATTAAAATAAAATTATCACTAGGGTTAAACACAATATTTCTTCCTGGGCATCAACACATCATAACTAACACGAGACACACACTACAAGAACACGCAGCCAGTCAGTCAGTCTCGTTCCGGTTTCAGGATCCCTCCAGGGTTGAACATTGACCCTTCACCTCTGACCTAACCTGGTCAAGGACAACCCTTACTGCACCAGTCACATGACCACCTCACACCTGACTAGCCACAACTACCCTACCGGCGTGTAAAACATAGCCTTTTAACTCCAGCGTGATCACACGCGTGTGTGTGACATTAGCCATTACTTGACTTGGAGTGGTTTGAATGTGTTTCCAGGTCATTAGAGGGAGGAAGGGAGGGGGGAGGAGGGAGGGGGGGGAAGGGGGGGGGTCAGGCCTGAAGCCTCCAGCAGCACCAGGAGGCGGGGGAGAGAGACAGCCTCCTTACCCCAGGGAAAGCTGTGTGTCTGGGCTCCGGGTCACACCAGCGCAGGGCAGACACACAGGTGGGGCTGGAGGTGCAGAGAACACACTCTCCCCCTGTCTCCTGTCTCCTGTCACAGTCTCTCTGCACGCAGGGAGTGTGTGTGTGAGAGGGAGAGTGTGTTTATCTCAGTGTATTTACATGTCTGAGTATGTTTCTACTTTTGTGGGTTCCTATCACAGTCTCTGTTTGCAGGAAATGAGTTTGTAAGTGTGTGTGTGTGTGTGAGAGAGAGAGAGGGTGTGTGGGTGTGTGTGTGAGTGTGTGTGTGTGTGTGTGTGTGTGAGTGTGTGTGTGTGTGTGTGTGTGAGTGTGTGTTCAGAGCTGGAGGTTTCTCCGTGCCCTAATGCTGACCCCAATGCTGACCCTCACGCCTAGCACCCTGACCCCTGACCCCTACTCTGACCCTAACTCCTTCACAATCACTACTTACATGTGACTTTGGAAGAGCGGGTCTGCATGCTGAGTGACAGGTAACGTGTGATGGAACAACCTTGTGGTTGAGATGACCTCTCACACTGTATAAACCACATCTGAGAGTGACAATCCTTTTGGATTCAAATCTTTGTGTGAAGTATGAATGGCTGATCTAGTGATTATATTGTACAGTTTTTTCCCTATACTAACACACAATTTTGCACACTAGCCTGGCTTTATCAAAATACTTAACACAATTCACAAACCCCACACCCAACCTGCAAAATACCTCATATACAGTATCTTGCTAAATGAAGCACTGCAACCCAAACTACATGTGACACTATCAAAGTCTAACTTTTGCTAGAAATGGCACACACGCCATTCATATTATTAGATTTTTGTCCAACCAAGTACACACTGTTGGGCATAATGAAAAGCATTCTCATCTTCAGTATGCTTTGCCATAATACTAAAATATGTACAAAGTCTTCAGGTTGTTCACATGTACAAAAATAGTTGCAGATACACACACACGCTGTTGAAACATTTCTGATTTTAATTTTTTCACCAAACAAGTCAGTGCAACATATGCTCAGCAGACATATTTATATTGGACTGAACAGAACTATGCTCACAAAAAAACTGTCAACTGTAAAAGAAAATGGCAGAAACGTGTATATTACAGTAAAAAGAGGCAAAAAATAATTAGGCAGTATCTTGCCGAACAGCTGGGTTTGGCCACAATGCCTCGTCCACATCACAGGCAATATCTTCCCTTGCCAGACATCGAGGGAGGAAGCGCCTTGAGTGCCTTATCCATCCCTGAATCGCACCCACATCAATATCATCACATGCCTCTTCCATAGCCTGAAAAAGAAGCATGCACACAAAAGGGCTGCCGGTCGTATACCTTCCACTGTCATGCTAAAAAGAACTCTTCTATGGGGATCAGAAATGGTGAGTATGGTGGAAGGTACTGCATGAGAAATGGTGGGTGGTTAGCAAACCAGTTTTGGACTGGGGCTGCCCGATGAAAGATCACGTTGTCCCATACTACAACGTACTGGTTACCTTGATGGTCTGGATCATTTATACGCTCTGGAGGTATGAGAACGTTATAGAGTCTGTCCAGAAATGTGAGAATATGGCCTGTGTTGTATGGTCCAAGATTGGCATGACAGTGGAGGACACCATGCAAATTGGGGATGGCAGCGCACATTGTGATGTTCCCACCACGTTGGCCAGGAACATCTATAATGGCTCTGTGGCCAATGATGTTTCTTTCTCTACTTCTGGTCTTTGCTAGGTTGAACCCAGCCTCATCTACAAAGATGAACTCATGTAGGATTGCATGATCATCTATTTCCAGTACTCCCTGAAAATAAAGAAAAAAATCATTCAATATGGTGTTATCGAGTGTTATACACTGGGAAACAATGTTGCGTGTAGTGTACTGCAATCAACACTGTACTTACAATCACATATGCTCATCTGAGCTCTTTGTTTCTTTAAGAGTTTCTCTCAAACGGCACCTTGTAAAGTTGTCTCTGTTGGTTCTGATTTAGTTTGGCTTGAGAATGCGAGCCAATGAGGTCACACTGACTCGTTGAATGTTGTAGAATATGGTGTTGTCTTGGATGATGTAGCTTTGAATTTCTCGTAATCTGATTTCATCATTTTCCAAAACCAAGTTTACAATACCAGCTTCCTGCACCCTGGTGAACATTCAGCTCCCTCCTCCACCATGGTTGCGTCTCTTAGTCCAAAAACAAAAATTAAGGGTTTGGACAATGTAGCCTAAAGATATTTCCCCCACAGTAGAGTACATTGTACAGTTAGTGTGTCAGCCATTCATGAACAAGTTCAAATATCTACCTGCGCTGGCGACCACATGTGCCTGTTCTAAGTATCAGCAAGGTCATGATGAATACTTTGACTTACTAAATGTGATTGTTGTTGTTGTGGAGCAGCGGTGGTGAGGAAGGTAATGACCTGGAAACACATTCAAACCACTCCAAGTCAAGTAATGGCTAATGTCACACACACGCGTGTGATCACGCTGGAGTTAAAAGGCTATGTTTTACACGCCGGTAGGGTAGTTGTGGCTAGTCAGGTGTGAGGTGGTCATGTGACTGGTGCAGTAAGGGTTGTCCTTGACCAGGTTAGGTCAGAGGTGAAGGGTCAATGTTCAACCCTGGAGGGATCCTGAAACCGGAACGAGACTGACTGACTGGCTGCGTGTGTGTCTGTGTAAGTGTGTGTCTCTGTGTGTGTGTGTGTGTGTACGTAGTGTGTGTATGTGTATGCAGTGTGTGTGTGGGTTTCATAGAGTGTCTGTACAGTGTTTGGTTATTCATTCTATGGGGCCTGTATGAGTATAACGGGTGTGCGTGCTTCTGTGCGTCTGTGTGTTTGTGTGTGTACGTAGAGTGTGTGTGTACGCAGTGTGTCTGTGTGTGGATGTTTGTACGTAGCGTGTGTGTGTGCGGATGTGTGTACGTAGTGTGTGTCTGTGTATGTGGTCTGTGTCTGTGTGTGTGTACGTAGTGTGTGTGTGTGTGTATGTGGTCTGTGTCTGTGTGTGTGTATGTGGTCTGTGTCTGTGTGTGTGTATGTGGTCTGTGTCTGTGTTTGTGTATGTGGTCTGTGTCTGTGTGTGTGTATGTGGTCTGTGTCTGTGTGTGTGTACGTAGTGTGTGTGTGTGTGTGTGTGTGTGTGTGTACATAGTGTGTGTGTTTGTGTGTATGTAGTGTGCGTGTGTTTGTGTGTACGGTGTGTGTGTGTGTGTGTGTGTATGTGTGTATGTGTGTATGTAGTGTGTGTGTGGTCTGTGTCTGTGTGTGTGTATGTGGTCTGTGTCTGTGTGTGTGTACGTAGTGTGTGTGTGTGTGTGTGTACATAGTGTGTGTGTTTGTGTGTATGTAGTGTGTGTGTGTTTGTGTGTACGGTGTGTGTGTGTGTGTATGTAGTGTGTGTGTGTTTGTGTGTATGTAGTGTGTGTGTGTGTGTGTGTGTGTGTGTATGTGTGTGTGTGTGTGTATGTGTGTATATGTGTGTGTGTTATCCCGTGTGTACGGGTGTAGTGTGTGTGTTGGTTGTGTATCGTGTGTAGCCGTGTTGTTAATGTAGTGTGTTTGTAGGTCGTGTGTCATGTTTGGTGTTGTTTATGTGGTCTGTGTTCTGGGTGTTACGTAGATGTAGGCCGTCGTGGTTGTGGTACGTGGTGGTGTACATAGTGTGCCTTTGATGATGTTACTGTATGTTCTTGTATTGTGTGATTGTAGTGGTCGTGTAATAGTTTGTTCTGTGTTTGTGGTACGGTTGTGTACCGGTGTGCTCGGTGTGTGTTGTATGTGTTTGTGTTTTGTGTGTATGTAGTGTGTCGTGAAGCAATGAATAATTGTAGTGTTGGCATGTTCTGTGTGTATGTTTGTGCTGGGTGTTATGTGTGTGATATGTGTGAGTGTGTTATCCCGTGTCCACACAGCTGGAGACAAGGTGGAGGAGGACACTTTCTCTCTTCTCCAGTCTCCCACTCCCTCTTTTCTCTTTTCCCCCCTCTACTCTCTCTTTTCCTCTCCCCCTTCCCCTCCTCTGTCCCCGTCTCTCCCTCTCACTTTCCTCTCTCCCCTCTCTCCCCCTCCCCTCCTCTCCTCCCCCTCTTTCTCCCTCTCCCCTCCTTTCCTCCCTCCTCCTCCCCCTCTCTCCTTTCCCCCTCCTCCCTCCTCTCCTCCTCATTCCCCTCCTCCCTCCTCTCCTCCTCCTCTCTTCCCCCTCCCTCTTCAGTCATAAACACATGTGCTCCCATCTGGCTGGACTGGGAACCTTCACAACAAGGCTGTTGGCTTTTCTGACAGACACACTCACACACACAGCAGACGCACACATTCACACACACAGCAGAGGCACACACTCACACACACAGCAGACGCACACACTCACACAGTGGACACGCACAAACAGAAGACGTACAAACAGACATACAGATACATGACAGACATACATATATATGACAGAGAGACACACAAAAAAGCACCACCCCTCCAAGACGAAAGAGTGGGCCAACCCACCATGCCGAGGGTGGGGAGAGGGAGCAGGTCCATTGCCAGGAAGGGGGGGTATCGAGCCTGGAAGAATGTGTCTGAGCTGAGGACTTTAAATCCAGACCTCAGGCGAGAGGTCGATCACAGCAGTAATCTTCTAATCCCTGGGCTCAGATGCAGACACAGAGAGTGTGAGAGTGTGTGGGAGTGTGAGTGTGCGAGCGTGTGAGAGCATGTAAGAGTGTGAGCAAGTTTGAGAGTGTGTGTGTTTGAGAGAGAGAGAGAGTGAGAGTGTGAGAGTGCGTGGGAGTATGCGTGTGAGAGCGTGTGAGAGAGAGTGAGAGCATGTGTGTGTGTGTGCTTGAGAGAGAGTGTGAGCGAGTTTGAGTGTGTGTCTGTTTAAGAGAGAAAGTGAGAGTGTGAAAGTGCGTGGGAGTATGCGTGTGAGAGCGTATGAGAGTGTGAGCGAGTGTGCGCGCGTGTGTGTGTGTTTGAGGGAGTGAGAGTGTGAGAGAGAGTGAGAAAAGATCAGAATCTCATGCAACGGGTAAATGGGTTGTTCTAATCTCCAATTCAGACACACAAAACAGGCAATTTGTATGTGAAAGCCAGAGGAGGGGGGGGGTCTTTTAGGAAAGGGGGGTGTTAAGATTAAGATCAGGTGGGAGGTGTGGGGGTCGGACAAGGGGGCTAGCGGTGGAGTAGGGGACTGTGAAGGTGAACCAGGGGCCTTCCGGTGCCCTCTGAGAGTGGGGACAGGCCTGGCACCAGGGCCAGGGTGTGTGTGTGTGTTTGCCTGGTGGAGAGCAGACACACACCCTGGTCCTGGTGCCAGGCCTGTGTGTGTATGTGTTCTGCGCGTGGGTGTGTTTGCCACACACAGAACGCACACCGCTGCTTCACACTCAGCCCTGGTGGTCCGCCAGTCGACAGATGGCTTGGACAAACCCCCTTTCTCATCTACAACACACACACTCACACACACACACACACACGCTCACACACACACACGCTCACACACACACGCTCACACACACACGCTCACACACACACGCTCACACACACACACGCTCACACACACACACGCTCACACACACACCAAAGGGTCAATCGAAGGACCCCCTCAGAACCCATTCCTAACCCCTTTCAGTCTGTAGAACCTGCCAGATCACACTAGAAGCCTTAAAGAATCCTTTCACCAAAAGATTGTTCAGAACTCTCGGCCGTTTGAGTTTGAACCCTTTCAGAAACCTGCTTCACGGAAAGGATGAAATGAGACCACAAATGACACGTGTCTCGCTGCAATTATCTCAAGGGTCTCGCTCTGTCAGCTGATGGAACCGATTGAACGAAAGCGAACACGGCGAGGTGTTTAGCCGACAGCGTTTCAGAGGAGAGAAGAAGAGACGCTCCTTCTCTGGAAACATGACACGCTCGCTCTTACGATTCGGTCCTGAGATGAGTTTGGAGAAAAGCTTTTTTCTCCGTAATTGCTTGTTTATTGGTGATTGGCTGAAGCGTGAGAATGGTTACGTTGCTCTCGCTCCATCAAAGACAAGACCAGCGCTGTTAGACCAGCGCTGTTAGACCAGTGCTGTTAGACCAGTGCTGTTAGACGCTAGGAATTACTGAGCCACCTCGGATCACACACACCTACACTCTCACTCTAGGAAATGATTTGGGAAACAGTCAGTCAGTAAACAGTCAGTCAGTCAGCCAGTCAGTCAGTCAGTCAGTAAGCAGTCAGTCAGTAAGCAGTCAGTAAGTCAGCAGTCAGTAAGTCAGCAGTCAGTCAGCAGTCAGTCAGTCAGCAAGCATCTATGAGCTCCATTACAGACTGTTCTCTCGCTCAAGGGCGAGAAAAACACACACATACACACACACACACACACAAGAGCGCACACACACACATACACACACACAAGAGCGCACACACACACATACACACACACAAGAGCGCACACACACATACACACACACAAGAGCGCACACACACACAGCTGCAAACTCAAACCAGTGTAGGAATGTTCATTGTATATGCACATAATAGAGACAGGTGTGTGCATGAGAAAATTATTACATTCGCCACGTTTATAGGAAAACGATCATTAACAGAAAATGTCTCACTGACTGTCGGTGTAAATGTGTCATGTACCGAGTGCAGAGTTTGTGTCGGAATTGATTGGAACCGATCAACTGTTCTCCAACATAAATATATATTATTATAATAATACTCCTGATGTTATCTGGCATACTCACACAAACACACACACAGACACCACACACGCCCTCACACACACACGCCCTCACACAAACACGCCCTCACACACTCACACAGACACCACACACGCCCTCACACAAACACACACACAGACACCACAAACGCCCTCACACACAAACGCCCTCACACACACACGCCCTCACACACACACGCCCTCACACACACACAAAGACACCACACCTGCCCTCACTCACACACACATACACACAGGCACAGACACATAGACACCACACACAACCTCACACACACACACACACACACAGAACCCACACATGCCCTCACACACACACGCCCTCACACACACACACACACAGACACCACACACATGCCCTCACACACACACACAGACCCCACACATGCCCTCACACACACACGCCCTCACACACACCCACGCACACATACACAGACACCACACACGCCATCACACACACACACACATAGGCACCACACACGCCCTCACACACACACGCCCTCACACACACACACACACAGACACCACACACTCCCTCACACACACACACAGACACCCACGCACACTCCCTCAATGACACCACACACCCCTCCACACACAACACAGACACACACACTCCCTCACACACACACACACACGACACACCAAGGACACACAACACTCCCTCTCCACACACACAGACACCACACACGCCCTTCACACACTACACACACCACACACACACAACGCCCTCCACACACACACACACACCACACACCCAGACACCACCACCACTCCCTCACACACACACAGACACCACAACACACGCCCTCACACACACAACACCACCCCCCCCCCCCCCCCCCCCCTCGCACACACACACACATAGGACACCACACACTCCCTCACAACACAGACACCGACACACACACACAGACACCAACACACTCCCTCACACACCACCCACACAGACACACACACACACTCCCTCACACACACAGACACCACACACGCCCTCACACACACACACACACACACACACACACACCAAGACACCACACACTCCAATCTTCAACACACAGACACACACAGACGCCCTGACACACACACACACACCCAGACAACCACACACCCTTCTCACACACACCAGACACCTTACACACGCCTCACACACACACATACAACACACACGCCCTTCACACACACACACACACCACAGACACCACCACAACACAGAACAACACACACTCCCTCACACACACAGGACACACAACACACACACAGACACCACACACTCCCTCACACACACACACACACACACACAGACACCACACACTCCCTCACACACACACAGACACCACACACGCCCTCACACACACACAACACACACACACCAAGACACCACACACTCCCTCTCACACACACACACATCAACACGCCCTCACACACACACACACACAGACACCACACACTCCCTCTCACACACACAGACACCACACACGCCCTCACACACACACACAGACACCACACACGCCCTCACACACACAGACACCACACACACACACAGACACCACACACTCCCTCACACACACACACATCCCATGCCCGTCCTGTATACCCTGTGACTCAGCCCTCGTAAAGCCGGGGCCAGACCGGACAAGCAGGCTCCATCCTCAGCCAGGCTCCGTCCTCAGCCAGGCTCCGCCCTCAGCCAGGCTCCGCCCTCAGCCAGGCTCTGTCCTCAGCCAGGCTCCACCCTCAGCCAGGCTCCGCCCTCAGCCAGGCTCCGTCCTCAGCCAGGCTCCACCCTCAGCCAGGCTCCGCCTTCAGCCAGGCTCGGACAGATACGCCCGCCTCCACGGCTCCTCTCCCCCTGACAAAACAGATGACCTCACATCCCTCCCTTGGAAGCTACAAACAGCGATCACGCAAACTGTGCAGCGCCAGTCCACCGCTCCGTGCAGGACACGGGGTCTGAGCGCTCGCTTGTATACAAGCCTGTCTGCACGCGTGAGGGTGTGAGGATGTGTGTGTGTGTCTGTACGCATGAGGGTGTGAGGATGTGTGTGTGTGTCTGTACGCATGAGGGTGTGAGGATGTGTGTGTGTGTACGCGTGAGGGTGTGAGGATGTGTGTGTGTGTGTCTGCACGCGTGAGGGTGTGAGGATGTGTGTGTGTGTGTCTGTACGCGTGAGGGTGTGAGGATGTGTGTGTGTGTGTCTGTACGCGTGAGGGTTTGAGGATGTGTGTGTGTGTGTCTGCACAGGTGAGGGTGTGAGGATGTGTGTGTGTCTGCACGCGTGAGGGTGTGAGGATGTGTGTGTGTGTGTACGCGTGAGGGTTTGAGGATGTGTGTGTGTGTGTCTGTACGCGTGAGGGTGTGAGGATGTGTGTGTGACTGTACGCGTGAGGGTGTGAGGATGTGTGTGTGTGTGTCTGTACGCGTGAGGGTGTGAGGATGTGTGTGTGTGTCTGTACGCGTGAGGGTGTGAGGATGTGTGTATGTGTGTGTACACGTGAGGGTGTGAGGATGTGTGTGTGTCTGTACGCGTGAGGTTGTGAGGATGTGTGTGTGTGTGTGTGTACGTGTGGGGGTGTGAGGATGTGTGTGTGTGTGTGTGTATGCGTGACGGTGTGAGGATGTGTGTGTGTGTACGCGTGAGGGTGTGAGGATGTGTGTGTGTACGCGTGTGTTTGTGTGAGGGACCCTGTATCCACAGCCCACTCTCTCGTGGGGTTGGGTGGTGCGGTTCTGGCAAAGGCAGGAGAAACAGTAGAAGTGGAGGATGTGTAAACAGCTTTTGAGTCTAAGAAGACTTTGTCAAGTGGGATTGCTTTTTTTAGTCTGTGTAACCTTTCTCTGTGCAGGGGTATCCAACTGCTTTGTGTTGTTTATCTGTGACATTTTCTGACATTTCAACATACGGACAAACACCTCAAATGAGACTGGAATATGTCATCAGACCAGAGAGCGGATCATCTCAAAGCCCAACAGTGAAGTCTCTGGTGGGATCAATAACATTGACAAGACGCTCTTTTGGAAGCTCAATAGAAATGTTGGCGAGGTCGACGGGGGTCTTCGCTGCTGAGTTTGTTTTTCTGCTCACAAGAGAGTGAGTGAGGGTGTGTACAGATGGGTGCATGAGGGTGTGCGCGCGTGCAAGTACAAATATGCGTGTTTGTGCGTGCGAGTACAAATATGTGTGCGCATGTATGTGTGGACAAAGATGTTTGTGTGTGTGTGTGTGTTGATCCCCTTTCAGGCCACATGCTCTGAGGGAGCCAACGCAGGCCTCACCTGTCTGTGCGGAGCCAAAACGAGGGTCTTGGGTTTCAGCACTGAGCATGCTCCAACGCCAGGCCGTTAACAGCGCTGGATTAGCCAATCAGTATTCACGCCTTCTTGTCTGTCCATAGGGTCAACGCCACCAAAACGGACACCTTCTGTTCCAACGTTATTTGGCAGTTGGCGAAGGTGGCGCCCGATTCTGCCAGGGGGGCGGGCAGTCTGCGGTCTGGGGGACTTGGGGGGGGGGGGGGGGGGGGGGGGGGGCGTGTTCAAATGTGACTGAGTGGAAGGTCTGGTTTGACCAGTAGAAAACAAGCCTGTTAATGATTGGTTGGTGGTGTGTCGGACGTGGAGTAAACTAACACAAGTTCCCAGAGCCTCATCAGGCACGGGCCTTTACTTCCTGTCAGGGGGGAGTGTGTGGGGGGAGTGGGGGGGAGTGTGTGTGTGGGGGGAGTGTGTGTGTGTGGGGAGTGAGTATGGGGGGGGAGTGTGTGTGGGGGGAGTGTGTGTGTGGGGGACTGTGTGTGTGGGGGGGGAGTGTGTGGGCGGGGGGAGTGTGTGTGGGGGGTGAGTATGTGTGGGGGGAGTGTGTGTGCGGAGGAGTGTGTGGTGTGGGGAGTATGTGGGTGGGGAGTGTGTGTGGGAGGGGAGTGTGTGTGTGGGTAGAGTGTGGGGGGGGAGTGTGCGTGTGTGTGCATCATGGGGGAGGGGTGTGAGTGTGTGTGAGTGCGTGTGTGTGTGTGTGTGAGTGTGTGTGTGTGTGTGTCAGCAGTCAGTGTGTGTGTGTAGGGGGGGTTGGCAATGAGTTAGAGAAAAAAAATAAAGGTACCTTCAGTGAACCCTCTGGGAAAATGAAATCCAAACTTCTTTAGCATATTAAACCAATGTCCTAGCTTAAGTTACAGAGAAAGTTGCTATTACTTTTACTATATATTTGGTGGTAGATGTACAATGTCTTGACTCAAAAGGCTCAAGGTAACATCATGATTGGGATCCTGTCAATGTCAAATCTTTTCCCCCAAAAAACACCTGAAATGAGTGTGTGAACTGTACAAACAGACAGAACTCCCTCTTACATTAGTTGTTTCACTTTGCTACTTCGTTGACTTTAGTTTAAAAGCATGAAAGTTGTTAATAGCAGTTTAACCTTTTCTTTCTCTCTTGTCGCCTTCATTAGTTTGCTTTATTTGTTTCTCTGCGTTCATCTTCGTTCTGTTCAAATACATGTTTTTCTGACATCGGGACGAGTCAGACTCACTTTCACTTGACCCCCCCCCCCTCTCTCTCTCTAGCTGGTTGCCTGGCAACACATTTAGCAATGAGTTACCTTGGAGTTCTTGCTGAGACAGAGAGGCAGTTAAAGAGAGGCAGCAGATGGGAGACAGACAGACAGGCTGCAGGGGTAGACAGACAGGCTGCAGGGGTACACAGACAGACAGACAGACAGGCTGCAGGGGTAGACAGACAGACAGACAGGCTGCAGGGGTACACAGACAGACAGGCTGCATGGGTAGACAGACAGAGAGACAGTCACATAGACAGACAGACAGTCACATAGACAGACAGACAGACAGACACGCGGACAGATAGACAGACTTCAGATAGACAGATGGACAGACTGTCTCTGAGAGAATGCGTGCAGAGGCAGTGAAGGCTTTGAAAGTCCTTGGAACAGCAGAGATGGCGCATGTCCAGAATGCAACATCAGCCCCCAACATCCTCTCCAGGAAACAGTAAACACCCATCACACCCTGGGTGATGGTGCTGTCGCCCTGGCAACTGACCTTGCCTCACCCAGAGATACACCAACGTGATTGGACAACCATGTCAAATCTCATCAGCCATCTTATTTGACACGTTACCAGAGGGATTTTAGCGTGTGACGACGGCGAAGACACGAGGAGAAATGCCTGATTCTTTCCTTTCTGATTGGATGAGAGTTACGTTCTCAGGCAGCTAGTATGAAATGACATGTTCGCGGTGTGAATAGCGTCAATCTGTTGTTGTCGTTGTTGAATTCACCTTGAAATCGCTGTAAAAGCTGTTTAATCTCATGACGGTTCACTTCATTTTCGCACGTTGAAAAATACGGGAAACATCTGGATTGTCAAATTTGCACAATTTAAAAACATCTGTAGCCCTGCGACTTGCTGGCCCCAGTCCAGGGTGTACCCCGCCTATGGCCCGAAAGCTACTGGGTTAGGCTCCACTCACCCGTGACCCCAAAAATTGGAACAAGCGGCACTGCAATCTCTCCCAGGGATTAGCAGTAGACAATGTATGTATGTATGTATGTATGTATGTATGTATGTATGATGTATGTATGTATGTATGTATGTATGTATGTATGTATGTATGTATGTATGTATGTATGTACAGTATGTACAGTATGTATGTATGTATGTACAGTATGTATGTATGTATGTATGTATGTATGTATGTATGTATGTATGTATGTATGTATGAAAACATCTGTTCGAAATAAAACGACTTAAACCAAACGAATCGGAACCAATTACTCATTGGAAAAAGTGTTTATTTAATTTTCTAATAGAATTTAGTTTAAATCAAAAACACCCCATATGCAAACAGACTGTTCTCAGTTCGACCATATATTTTATATCCCCCCAAAAAAACATTGATTTAATAAATACATTTATTTGCCCTTTGTGCTTCAGAGTGGTGTTTTTTTTGTCACATATTTACAGAACGTCATAAATACATTTGGAGGGAAGAAAAAGCGAATTCCAAGCGTCGATAAAACAAGAAAACTCAACTGTCTGAATATAGAATGACCTAGATAGTGATGAAATATGCGAGAATGGAGACAGATGGAGATCTTTCAACTTATCTAATGATCTACACAGCAGAACCACGCTCACAGAGAGACAGTCTCCCTTCAGGATGCGCCACGTGACATAACAAATCAGAGCTGTTGTGACTAATTTAATTAGGCCGCTCATGTCCCCAGCAGACTAGATTGCATATTGCTAAATGCTTTGTTTCAAGTGAAATGTTGTAGGCTTCCACAGATGGTTTGAAAGAAACTTGCCAGAGGAAAAGCAAAGAGCAAGTTCTCAGAAGTCGTTGGCCAGAAGCCACTCTCTGAAAAAGGGCTTTTCCTGGGAACATGATCTCTTCATAGTATTGTTGTCTGCATGACAAACAACAGTTCTATGGCAATTCAGGCATTGAGCTTTACTACTGAGATTTGCCAGGTAGAAAGAGACACCAGCCCTGTGAAGAAGACTGTCACCATCATCATCCTTATCATCCTTATCATCATCATCAACACCATCATCATCATCACCATCATCATCACCATCATCATCATAATCATCCTTACTATCATCACCATCATCATCATCATCATCATCATCACCATCCTTATCATCGTAATCATCATCATCATCATCATCACCATCACCATCATCACCACCACCATCATCATTACAATCATCACCATCATCATCACCATCATCATCATCATCATCATCATCACCATCATCATCATAATCATCCTTCCTATCATCATCACCATCATCATCATCATCACCATCATCATCATCATCATCATCATCATCAACAACAACAACAACCTCACTACCATCAAAATCATTATCAACTGTCACAAATATGTGGTGGAAAACGGAGACTGAAATATGAATTCATGCCTTATTTTCCAACTGAGATGCAAAGTCCAATCTTCTGTTTCTAACTGAAATATAAAGTGAGCCTCCTTCTCTCGCTGTGTTCACCATGCCTGGTCCAGAGAGATGAGCTGTGCTTGTGAAACAAACCCCATGACTTCTACATAGCCTACAGCCATAGGCTAGACACAGGAAGGGAACACTTCCTGCTTCCACGGGGGCGGGGCCATCAGAAGCTCAGCTCCGTGTCCTGGTTTCGACGTCGTAGGCAAGCTGCCCTGGTAAGCTATCGTAAATAATGACAAGAACACACCACAAGGATGAATTTGCATATTTGTTGGTGTCTCTTTGATGTTGGCGTGATGTCATGTGTTGGCATGGCGCTGAAGGGGAGGTTCCTCCCCCCTGGAGGTTCTAGCACATTGTGATGACAACAGATTCACTATCTGGAGCTTCTGTCCAAAGGGGCGTCTGGAGGGGGGATTTGACCCTGCTGCCTCTTGATCTGCTGTCAAATGCCCTCGTCACTTTTAGACAGTTGTAAGTTGTAATCGATGCCAGTGAATGACCCAAGCCGGAGTGCCACAAGGATGAGTGTCACGGACTCTCTGGTTCTCTGACAAACTCTGTCTCCCTGCAAACACTGACTCACTGGTTCTCTGAGAGTGCAGGATGAGGGCGGGGCCAGGGGAGGAGGGGGCGGGGCCAGCATTGAAATGCCGCTCACCCCTTGTCCCTCCCCCCCTCCTCCGTCAGGGTAGACAAGCGAGCGCTAGCTGCCATTGGTGATGATGACGGAGGTGGCCTTGTGTCCGGGTGCCTGCTCTGCCTGCATGCGGGACGTCACGTCGTAGTGGGCGGAGCCGGGGGTGGTGGCGGTAGCGCAGTAACCACGGAGACTCTCGGCGTCGTACAGGTGCTCCAGTGTGTAACCACTCAGGGAGTAGGTGTGCTTGTCCAGGTAGGGTCGCGGGTGAGGGTGGGGGTGGGAGGAGTAGAGGGCTGGAGCGGGGGTGGGGGAGGCTGAGCAGGGCGTGGGTCGCCCCAGGGTATGGTGCAGAGGCAGGGGGGGCAGATCCGTCTGGAGGGGGGGCTGGAGAAGACGCTCCGCCCCGGGGCTGCTTAGCCTGGACAAGGGGGCGGGGCTGGGGGCGGGGCTGACCACCTGCCCCAGCACCCTGCACGCGCCTCCCTGCAGCGCCCCCTGGGGGTAGTCAGAGGTGAAGCAGGAGCCTGGCCGCTTGGGGAGGCCGTTGGCCGGGCCCAGGGGGGCGGGGGGGGCGAGGGGCGGCTTGCGCAGCAGCGAGCGTTTCTCCTCGTCCTTGATCATCCGTTGCGTGGCCTGAATCAGCGACGCCATCTTGCTCGGCTCCGGGGGGCTTGAGCGGAAGGGGTCGCCGCGGTAACGGTCTCCAGAGTCGCTGGCAGAGCCGCCGTCCGGCGAGCTGATGTCTCCACTCTCTTCCCATTGGCCGCGGCCTGCTGACCGACACACGACCCGACCAATCAGAATAACACAGGTTGGACTACACAGATCGTAGTCATGACAATGCAATTAAAAAAACATAACATTCATTTATTTCTGTTTAATGAGCGTAGAGACCCAGTGTTTTGAGAGCTAAACCTTTTTTTAACAAGTGTTTTGTGAGTGTAGAGAAAGTGAGTGGTTCGGGAGTGTAAAGAGAGGTGTTTCACGAGCATGGAGGGAGAGCAAGTGTTTTCGACAGTGTCAATAATACAAGTGTTTCAAGAGCACAATAAGAATGAGGGTTTAAGAGAGGGCGGTAAGCATTTCGAGAGTGTAAAGAGAGTGTGTGTTTCGAGAGTGCCAGAGACTTACCGAGCAGGCTGTTGGCAGAAGCTACGCGCGCTGACATGGAGCTCTCGTACCCTTCTAAACCACCAGTCTCCATGGACGAGTGCCCCGGCTGCAGGACCGAGCGAGCCGCACCCCACCACGCCTCGCGACCCGTCTGCGGCGCTCCCAGGAAGTAGCGCCCTGCCTCGCAGCGCCCTGCCTCGCAGCGCCCGTGCTCGCACGTCTGCAGCCGGCCGTTGCCGTGGTGATCGTCCGACAGCGGCAGGCTGTAGCAGAGGGGGCGCGGCTCGCAGAACTGCCGGTAGGCACAGGAGGTCTCAAGCCCCTCCCCCTGGTCCAGCAGCTGAGGGGAGGCGGAGTCTGTGAGGGGGCTCCCTCCCCATGGGCTGTCCTGGTCAGACTCTGAACGCTCCCCTTGGAAGCTGACGTACTAGGGAGGGAGGAGGGAAAGGGGGAAGGTGACATGAAGAGGGAGACAGAGAGGGAGAAAGAAAGTCCGCTGAAGTGAGAGATAGCACATAGCATAGCATAGCATAGCATAGCATAGAGACAGGGTAGGAGGAGAGGCTGGGCTGTGTGAGGGGCCTCGGGAGCCTCACCTGTGGGTAGGGGGAGAGCCGGGCCTTGGTCTTGGCCCGGGGGCCGCGGGTCTTGGGGGTCTTGCGGCTCTCAGCCAGTCCACAGGCCTGGCTGCTGCTGAAGGGGAAGGGTGGCTTGCTGGGGGTCACCTGATCTAGAGACAGCTGCAGGCCCTTGTACTCTGTCTCCCTGCAAACACACAGACAAGCACACACAGACAAGCACACACACACATATGCACAAACACACACACGTGAAAAACAGGGACATTCAGCCACACACACAAGCACGAATACAGGCACATAGAATTACACACTCACACAGGTTTTTATGGTGACCTCAAAGGTAGAAGATCACCTCATGTATGAAAGACGAAAGCACCTGAGCACACTAAGAACTGACTGAGGTCTGGCTCAACACAACATCTACTGGGCTGCTGAACAGGAGGAGAGGAGAGAGAAGGGGAGAGGAGGGTGTAAGGAGGGGGACAGTGGGAGAAGGGGAGAGGAGGGTGTAAGGAGGGGGGCAATGGGAGAAGGGGAGAGAGGGTGTAAGGAGGGGGACAGTGGGAGAAGAGGAGAGGAGGGTGTAAGGAGGGGGACAGTGGGAGAAGGGGAGAGAGGGTGTAAGGAGGGGGACAGTGGGAGAAGGGGAGAGAGGGTGTAAGGAGGGGGAGAGTGGGAGAGAGCGAGGGGAGGAACAGGGGGAGATGCTATTGGTAAGTCTTGTTTCTCTAGTAGGATTGTAGCAAGGCCTTCAACAAACACAGTACCAAAGGGAGGCTGTCCGTTCAAATACACAGACAGATTAAAGGCTGTGTCTCTCTAAGTCTGGCCAGCAGCAAGCCTGTTTCATAGGCCTGGGAAATGGGAATTGATTTCTCTGTAAAGTGCCGTATGGATTGTGTCTACTATGATGAATCCAGTTTGAGACAACAGAAAACTTGGACAGGTTTACTCTAGCCAAACACAAATCCATCCTCCACACAGAGGCTTGCACACACACACACAGACACACACACATACACGTACACACACACAGAATTGCCAAAGACGAGTCAAAGGTCACAGCAACAGCCACAGATCACCAGGTCAGACAGCCAAGGGGTTATCACTTCTGGCAAACACACACTCGCACACGTACACAAACACACACTCACACACGTACACAAACACACACTCACACACGTACACAAACACACACTCGCACACGTATACAAACACACACTCGCACACGTACACAAACACACACTCACACACGTACACAAACACACACTCGCACACGTACACAAACACACAACCCCCCCCCCCACCAACCTATCCCCATTGGCAGTTCACACAGAGATTGGGGGCACATCTGTGTTTATCAGAAAGGCCTCAATCTCAGCTACTGTGCGAGAAACCAGTTATCTGATAGCAGCAGATACCCACCTGAGAGACTCACCAGAGACACCCACTACTGGAGAGACCTACCAGAGAGAATAACCACCGGAGAGACAGAAGAATCTTCCAGAATCCCCAGCCTACTATCCCCTCGTCAGCCTACTATCCCCTCGTCAGCCTACTATCCCCTCGTCAGCCTACTTCCTTGAGGCTGAGGGACGTCGCGGCAACACTCAGACAGTCCTCAGTTGTAACCACTTACACGCACGCTCGCACGATAAAACATGGCAGCGCCGCTTGAACAGTGGAAACAGACATAATCTCCGTTCACACGCTCTCCAAGCTGGCAACCATAAACGCTCATCATCTTTACAGCCTATCAATTAAAAGCCCATAAACGCCCCGAGCTGCAGTGGATTTGGGGAGGGAGGGAGGGGGGGGATGGGGGGGGGGGGGGGGGGGGGGGGGGGGGGGTTGGTGAGAGGGTGCGCGGAGACACAGCCAGCTCTGACAGCAGACTGCCTCATCTGCTTCATGGAGTGCTTTATGGACTCCATCACACCACCACTTCCACTCTCTAGTCAGACACACAGGGAAACACGACGGAAGTGGAGCAAGGCTTCCAAGAAGCTGGATAACCCTAAGCCATAGGACACTGGGAACATAGGGATGCATGGCTGGCGTACAGGAGGCAGATATGCTGGCAGTGGGCAGGGCTTACTGGGTCCAATACACCAGCAGCTGAATACAGGTCACCCTCACATATGTCTTTGCGAACGCTTATGAAGTGCGGCGAGGTTCGACAAGAACTTTGGTCGGGAAGGTTTGAGAGTGAGCTCTGACAGGGTTCTCCAAGAACTTTTGTGCGGAAGGTTCTAGGATGAGCTCCGTCAGGGTTCTAGAATGAGCTCTGTCATGGTTCTAGAGTGAGCTGTGTCAGGCTTCTAAAAGAAAAGCCAGGATTCTAGAATGAGATGTGTTACGGAGGTTCTAGACGGACGTGGGCAGAGTTGCGTCCCAGATGGTGAGTGCTCCTCTGAGCACTGGAGCCTTAAGGTAATCTGCAGACAGACAGATGGATAACCGGCTGAGGTTTCTACACACACACACACACACACACACACACACACACACACACACACACATACACATACTGCCAGGAGATCCTAGCCTCATTGTCGGTCAGCAGCCAAATGCCACACGGGACTAAAGTGTGCCAAACTGACAGCAAGAACCACACCACTCTAACTTGACACTCATCGCAAGATGGGAGGCACATTCTCACACACTCACAACACACACATTCTCACACACTCACAACACACACACATTCTCACACACACAACACACACACACACCCCGAGTGAACTGATTCAGTATTAACACAGAGCTCAGAGAGAGGTGTTTGAGCCGAACAAGCTTAATAACGTTACTGTAAAAATAAAAACACAACAGCACATTCCTTAAGCGCTCATATTCAACATCTTCCTCCTCAAAACCTGTCAAACACCTGCTGCAACAACCGTGTCTCGAACGTAGCTTTCATTAAGCTACTGGTAATTGCTTCTATGCCAATGGTTTGCATGCTGCTAATCTGCGATAATGGATCTCCCAGGTGGATGACAGATCTCCCAGGTGGATGATAGATCTTCCAGATGGATGACAGCCCAGATGATCTGAGAACTGCCTTTTCCTGCCCCTGTGATCTGCCAACGCTGACAAAGCCAGACCTGACCAATCAACCCAGAAACATTGACTTGACCCTTCACACAGAAGCACCATCAAACACCAGCAGCACAGAACTGTGCATATTTCTTTTCATTGAGGAATTAATGAAGATGATTGACTGAAGACGTTCTCTGTGGACACAGCCTGCCTGACAGACAAGGGCCACAATATGCAACCTGCATATTATCTACTGCTATTACACCGGGATGAGAGTATATGTGTGTCTATCACCGCACCACAAGACACAGCTTTACACAGACGAAGAAGAAGAGAGAGAGGGGGATGACAGAGATGGACGGATAGAGGAGGGGATGGAGAGAGGGACAAGAGAGAGAGGGGGGACAGGGAGGAGGATGACAGAGAGAGGAATGAGAGAGAGGGGGGACAGGGACGAGGATGACAGAGAGAGGGATGACAGAGAGAGGGGGGACAGAGAGGAGGATGACAGAGAGGAGGATGACGGAGAGAGGGACGAGAGAGAGGGGGGGACAGGGAGAAGGATGACAGAGAGAGGGACGAGAGAGAGAGAGAGAGGGGAGCAGGGAGAGAGATGTAAGACAGCGGGAGAGAGAGAGAAGGGGGGCAGGGAGGAAGATGACAGAGAGAGGGACGAGAGAGAGAGGGGGATGACAGAGAGAGGGACGAGAGAGAGAGGGGGGACAGAGGGGAGGATGACAGAGAGAGGGATGAGAGAGAGGGGGGGCAGAGGGGAGGATGACAGAGAGAGGGACGAGAGAGGGGGGACAGGGAGAAGGATAACAGAGAGAGGGATGACAGAGAGAGGGGGGACAGAGAGGAGGATGACAGAGAGGAGGATGACGGAGAGAGGGACGAGAGAGAGGGGGGGAACAGGAAGAAGGATGACAGAGAGAGGGACGAGAGAGAGAGGGGGGACAGGGAGGAGGATGACAGAGAGAGGGACGAGAGAGAGAGAGGGGACAGGGAGATGGATAAACAGAGAGAGGGATGACAAGTAGAGAGGGGGACAGAGAGGAGATGAATGGAGAGGGGTGAATAGAGAGAGGGGGGACAGGGAGAAGGATAACAGAGAGAGGGGATACAGAGAGCAGGGGGGACAGGGAGAGGATGACAAAGAGAGAGACGACGAGAGAGAGAGGGGGGACAGAAACAGAGAGAGGATACAGAGAGGATCGACAAGAGAGAGGGGGAACAGGGAGAGAGATAGACAGACGAGAGGGACGAGAGAGAGAGGGGGGACAGGAGAAGGATAACAGAGAGAGGGACGAGAGAGCTTGGCCTGTCACTTACGTTAGGACGTAGTTGACGCTGACTATGCAGTGAGGTCTGGATGAGCGGCTGTTGTGAACGATGGTAGCATAGCTCTGGACCCAAACCCAGCCTCCGTGCTTAGCCAGGAACCGGTAGTACTTTAGTGGTCACCTGACCTTCACCAGCCATACAGCGGAGGGGAGAGGGGTGGGGAGGAAGATGGGGAGGGGGAGACCAGGGAGAGGGGGGGGTGAGAGAAAGAGTGAGCAGATGGGAGGAGGGGGAGGAGGGAAAGAAGGGTGGAGAAGAGAGAGGGGAAGGGAGACAAGGCAGGGGCAGGGAGAGACCATATAGGGATTATGGAAGAAGGAGGAGAGGGGGGGAGAGGGAGGGGGGGAGAGAGAGGGGGGAGAGAGGAGTCAGGAGAGGGAGGGAGAGGAGAGGTGGGGAGAGGAGAGGGAGGGAGGGAGAGGAGAGGGAGGAGACGAGAGGGAGGGGGAGAGGAGAGGGGGGGAGAGGAGAGGACACGAAAGTCAATCTATTAATGTGTTCGATCGTGGTACTTCATAATTGACGCATTAGTTTGTTTCATTTCAGTCGCATGGGATTTTACTCTGAACAACATGTTCTTCTGATTACAACAACATCAATTTAATATGACCAAAGAGTTTAATCAAGCTTTAAATTAACACTAAATCATTGCTTGCAAAACAGAGAACTTAATTATAATATAATTATGACAGAATACAACATGGTTAATGTCAGTACAAAACCATCTGAAAAGATCTTGCTGGCAAACATGCAGACAGGCGAGAAGAAGAGATGAGAAATGGATGGATGGATGGATGGATGGATAGATGGATGGACGAAAGGGGGGATGGGATTCCTAAATGGAGGGAGAGTTGAAGGGAGGATTTTGTATGTACAGAAGGAGGAAAGGAAGTACAAAGGGATGGATACAAGGCTGGATCTGATGAGTGCAAAGTGTCTAAGAGTTGGAGGTACTCACACAGGTGGTGTGCATATCTGAGCTGGAAGGAATCACAACTGTGAACATGATGGTAGAGGGTCTTCTCTATCAGGTCCTGAGGCTCGTAGCCTGTCAGTTCTGACACCCTGATACACACACAGACCGAACGCATACAACACACACACAACACACATACAACACGCACAATACACATACAACACACACAACACACAACACACATACAACACACACAATACACATATAACACACATGCAACACACACAACACACATAAAACACACAAACAACACACATGCAACACACACAACACACATACAACACACACACAACACACAGACCACACACATACAATACACACAACACACATACAATACACACAACAGACATGCAACTCACACAATACACACAGCGCACACACACAGCACACACACAACACACATGCAACACACAGACCACACACATACAACATGCACAATACACATACAACCCACAAACAACACACATGCAACACACAGACCACACACATACAACACACACACAACAGACACAACACACACACAACCCACAACACACACACAGCAAATTTGCTTGAGTATCAAATGACAGGCTTTTCTATTCCTATGTTACTATTTGTATTTTCATGTTCTACGTTCTGGAGTTCCCATGTTCCTATGTCCCTGTATTCCTGTGTTCCCATGTGTCTGTGTTCATGTGTGTACCTGGGTAGCTCTGTGCTCCTCTGTGTCCTTATGTGTTCCTGTGTCCCTGTGTGTTCCTGTGTTGTGTGTGTTCATGTGTGTTCCTGTGTGTCCCTGTGTGTTCCTGTGCTCCTGTGTGTTCCTGTGTGTCCCTGTGTTCCTGTGTCCCTGTGTGTCCCTGTGCTCCTGTGTGTTCCTGTGTGTCCCTGTGTTCCTGTGTGTCCCTGTGTCCCTGTGTGTCCCTGTGTGTTCCTGTGTTGTGTGTATTCATGTGTGTTCCTGTGTGTTCCTGTGCTCCTGTGTGTTCCTGTGTGTCCCTGTGTTCCTGTGTGTCCCTGTGTTTCTGTGTGTCCCTGTGTTCCTGTGTTCATGTGTTCGTGTGTGTCCCTGTGTTCCTGTGTTCCTGTGTGTCCCTGTGTTCCTGTGTGTCCCTGTGTTCATGTGTGTCCCTGTGTTCCTGTGTGTCCCTGTGTGTCCCTGTGTCCCTGTGTGTTCCTGTGTTCCTGTGTGTCCCTGTGTTCCTGTGTGTCCCTGTGTTCATGTGTTCATGTGTGTCCCTGTGTTCCTGTGTTCCTGTGTGTTCCTGTGTATTCCTGTGTGTTCCTGTGTGTTCCAGTGTTCTTGTGTTTTCCTGTGTGTACCTGTGTCCCTGTGTTCCTGTGTGTCCCTGTGTTCCTGTGTGTCCCTGTGTTCCTGTGTTCCTGTGTATTCCTGTGTGTCTCTGTGTTCATGTGTGTCCCTGTGTTCCTGTGTGTCCCTGTGTTCATGTGTTCATGTGTGTCCCTGTGTTCATGTGTTCATGTGTGTCCCTGTGTGTCCCTGTGTGTCCCTGTGTTCCTGTGTTTTCCTGTGTGTACCTGTGTTCCTGTGTTCATGTGTTCATGTGTGTTCCTGTGTGTCCCTGTGTGTCCCTGTGTTCCTGTGTTCCTGTGTGTCCCTGTGTGTTCCCGTGTTCTCCTGTGTGTCCCTGTGTTCCTGTGTTCCTGTGTTCCTGTGTGTCCCTGTGTGTTCCTGTGTTCCTGTGTGTTCCTGTGTTCCTGTGTGTCCCTGTGTGTCCCTGTGTTCCTGTGTTCCTGTGTTCCTGTGTGTCCCTGTGTTCATGTGTTCCTGTGTGTCCCTGTGTGTTCCTGTGTTCTCCTGTGTGTCCCTGTGTTCCTGTGTTCCTGTGTGTCCCTGTGTGTTCCTGTGTTCCTGTGTGTTCCTGTGTTCCTGTGTGTCCCTGTGTGTCCCTGTGTCCCTGTGTTCCTGTGTGTCCCTGTGTTCCTGTGTGTTCCTGTGTGTCCCTGTGTTCATGTGTGTCCCTGTGTTCATGTGTGTCCCTGTGTGTCCCTGTGTTCCTGTGTGTCCCTGTGTTCCAGTGTGTCCCTGTGTGTCCCTGTGTTCCTGTGTGTCCCTGTGTGTCCCTGTGCTCCTGTGTGTTCCTGTGTGTCCCTGTGTTTCTGTGTGTCCCTGTGTTCATGTGTGTCCCTGTGTTCCTGTGTGTCCCTGTGTTCCTGTGTGTCCCTGTGTGTCCCTGTGCTCCTGTGTGTTCCTGTGTGTCCCTGTGTGTCCCTGTGCTCCTGTGTGTTCCTGTGTGTCCCTGTGTGTCCCTGTGCTCCTGTGTGTCCCTGTGTTCCTGTGTCCCTGTGCTCCTGTGTGTTCCTGTGTGTCCCTGTGTTCCTGTGTTCCTGTGTATTCCTGTGTGTACCTGTGTTCCTGTGTGTCCCTGTGTCCCTGTGCTCCTGTGTGTCCCTGTGTGTCCCTGTGTTTTCCTGTGTTCCTGTGTATTCCTGTGTATTCCTGTGTTCTTGTGTGTCCCTGTGTTCCTGTGTGTTCGTGTGTGTCCCTGTGTTCCTGTGTGTCCCTGTGTTCATGTGTGTCCCTGTGTTCATGTGTGTCCCTGTGTCCCCTTGTGTCCCTGTGTGTCCCTGTGTTCCTGTGTGTCCCTGTGTGTCCCTGTGTTCCTGTGTGTACCTGTGTATTCCTGTGTTCCTGTGTGTACCTGGAGTCCAGGAAGATGAGCTTCATATCCAGGCTGGCTCTGAACATGAACATGTTGCTGTGCAGCTTGATCTCGGTGACAGCGCTGGGAGGAAGGGAGTGTCCCACAGCCACCAGCCCCACGTTCTGGTAGCAGCCGTCAAACAGAGACATGTCCAGGCTGTACTGACGGATCTTCAGGTAGCCACTGCAGTGAATCACCTGGAGAAGGAACAAGCAGGATATCCTCACAAACTAACCTCTTTACATATACTTATTTATTTTGCAGGATATAATTGAATTTAAAAACTATCAATAAAAAATAGCCTTTAACATTCATAATTATTTGTATCATGGATTGGCGTTATTACTGTCATAACAATAGCAGGTGTGTGCAATTAAACACGTGTTGATGTAAACACATGTTCATGTCACAACATGGCAAATTATTATTTTTTCATACATTTGTCCTCAAAAACACCGCCAGTCCCACGTGCTCGTGGCGCAAGGAGGGCCTACCTTGTATCCTCCACACGTGAGCCCCGCGTTCCTCTTCGCGAGGACGCATTTCATGCGCAAGAAAAACGAGCGTTCCATTTCGTATTCTAGAACGCACACGAGAGAAAAGCAATTAACCACGTTTTTTTTCGATATCATCAAAGTCCCCTAACTCGATGGTCAGGAGAGTTTACCTTGAACACAGTGCGAATGGTAGGGCTGGTGAGCCGTGAGGACCGCCGTCATTTCGTCATGGTCAGCTGGGTGTATGTATTCAAATATGCTGTTTCCCGTCAACTCTACCTGTTAAAAACGATGGGTTTTTTTTCTTCAATTCAGCATACATTTCAAATTGGGCCCTACACACCTCATGAATATAAAGCGAATATATTAAGTCCTACCTGTGACAGGCCTAAGTGGACCGACGCAGTTTCAGATATGTACATTATTTTGCCATCGGGAGCGACGACAAAAATAAAACCGTCCAGCGTCTAAAAACACAAACAATCAAAACAAACAGGAAGATAGATAAACGTAGAATAATAAGAAGAAAAATAATTTTGCCAAATGATATTATACAAATCTGAAGACAGCATACATCTCTCAAACCGCCACAACAAAGAAGACAAAACGAATGAATTCCCGAAGAAAATCATGCGCGGGACCCAAACATCCTATCAATATGCGCGTCACAAGTCATGTTGTCCACCTTGAAACAGTGGAAATAATGTGTTGAAAATAACTCAATAGACTACTTGTAGCCTGAATAACAACACGGCAATCACGTTTGCTCTGCAGGCTTTCAGTCAAATATGGGCCTGTGGATAGACTAACCAAAGCGATGAACAATGTAAGATTAATCTGTAAGCGAATTTCACGTAGGCTACATTAGCCCATACCGCATACTAAATTAAGTAAAATATAATAATAGTAATAATAATAACAATAATACAAGGGTCGATCATAATTAGCCCAGAATAATATGTCCTGAGCCAGTAATGAAAAGGAATTTCCTCAAACGCCTGAAATATAGAACCCTGCCTTGACCTGTCTGCGCCATTAAAGTATCATTATTCGTTACTTCGCGATGCATCGGGGCCTTCCCCCACTGACAGAGCTGCCTGTACTGTTGTTACAACAGTGTTCGTGCCCTAGTAAGAAGAGGATCGTGGAGGAGGAGGAGAGAGAGGCGCGGTGCGTGACTATGAATGCGTTAAACTTATTTCCAGACTAAACCCACAAGAATGAGTGCAGCGCCGGGGGAGAAAACCAACCTTCCGTTAACATATGCAGAGCGAAACGACTGAGCCACGATGGTTTGAACAAAAACATCATCATCAACAACAACAAAATAATAGCTCGACAACTATCAGAACAATATTCTTATTAATTTCACTATTCTCGTTCTCGTTCATTATTAGACTATTGTCATGAAATAATTTGATTACATTCGTGTGTTTTACGTCTTTTTTGATGTGTACATATTTTTTTGTTGGTGTAATTAAAATAATTTGAATTGCACCTGTAATAGATGAGATCCCAGCTCGCGACCCACGTTATCCAAGGAGCTGGTCCGGCTCACGTGACCCCAAGACTCTCCTAGACCTAAATACGAATTAAAATACAATAATTAGTCAGTCAGATTATACACAGCGCTTTAGGTTGAAAAGAACGGAAAATATTGTACAAGGACAAATAACAAATACAATTAAATCAACAAAAATTGTCTGCCATTAATTAAACGTATTATTGATTAAATAGGCCTACTGTTAATGGCCATCATTAAAACTTTGATATTATATTGTTTGGTACAACTAGATAATAATATAATAGAAAAAAGATCATATGTTTGAATACGCTTTATCGGCCATTTTGTTATAGATTGAGACTTTAGTTTAAATATACAGGCCTGCACAGTCATTAACGTGGACTAACATGCACGTATTTAGGCTACAGCCTACAATCATACCGAAGCTTCAAAAACTATTATCTATTACGAAGTGGAATAAATGTTTCAATTTCAAACGAAATATTTTTTTCAAGGGAAGCAGACTAAATAGATTTTATAGACTGTTAAAATGTAAATCTTTACCGCACCCGAAGGAACCAACAAAACTCGATAAAGTAAACAGGGGCTGCTGTTCCCGGTAAGCCCAATTGAAATGCAAATCATACGGAAACAAACACGCCGCGTGCAAAGCCCCCCCCCCCCCCCCCCCTCATGCCACCGATTTCATTCATATCCACCAATGCACTTCACGTTTACACCATAGACACAAACAAATGACTCCAGAACGTCACTTGAATACGGCTACAGACGAGCGCGCGGGGGTATCTAATCAGGGAAATATAATCATAAAAAACATACTATCATTCACAAGCCTTGTTATAAGCTCCAGGAAATCTACCCGAGTATTCTAACGTTGATTATATGTCATCCGGCTTCCTGATTATGGGTATTATTGTTTTGTTTGTGTAATTTCAGACAGTCAGGACTACAGGCTTTATCCTACATAAGGCCACGTGCCATGCACTGTATACGAATCATTTACGGCTGTGTCCTAAGGTGATGCCAGTGAGAATTATAATTAGCTCGAGGACCAAGCGGCTGTTTCTAGAACCTCATCCTGGCTGGGAGAGTTCGGACCCTCGAGCGAGCCGGTAATCTGTGTGAGAGCTCAAACTAAAGGCCTTTAGGTGTAACGCTCTTGACCTACCGCACAGAATTAATCTATTCTACATCAATAACACGCTTAATATAATCACAAAATTGAGACAGGGTGTAGGAGAGGTATTATTCCACAATGGGATCAGACACTTGCCACGAACTGAAGTGTTCTAAACGGAACAAAAGTAGGGCATTGTGAACAAAAGAGCGACGTGTTGGCTAAGATTCGAGATTGAACTGTCGAGCAACGCTTTTAAAGGACCAGTCGATTGGTAGCCGCGAAAGCTGCTTTAAGAATCCCCCGTTTTTCCAAAGCAATCATCTAGTTAGTTTGCTTATGTGAGCATTGTGCAAGTTTGGATACCGTGCACACATGCACCCGACTGTGTGTGACTTGGCCACTGAAAAGAATATAGCTGTGACCTATAAATAACGAATAATGTGTTTAAGTCAAATTAAAACCAGTATATGGTTGATACAAGACCACGTAATCGTGTTTAATGCAACCGATGGGGTACAATTGCCTGGTTGTTTGGGCTCTTCGCAAACCAAACTGCTGTAAGGAGACCAGCAACATCTTTCTGATTCTTCCTGTAATTCAAGTCGGTTGAAAAGCACGTAGGGTGGCAAAGGTTAGCCCAGTGACCGCTCGGCCGTAAATAATATTGACCGTAAAGAACTCTCACCTTCCTACATGTGCGTATAAACTTTTACTGTCGAATATTTGGAACATTTTCCTTGCTATAAACGCTGTCAATTTAAACGCGCATGCTTGATATAGTGTTTCGGGGCCGTTTGCATGAACATACCCTCGCGTCGTGTAGACAACAGCAGGTCTAAACTGCAGGGAACGAGAAGAACACATGGTTTGGAACATGGATAGCGAACATCACCACTGACGGACACCGCCTTCCTTAACCGCTACACAAAATAACTTCAGCCCGCATGAGCTGGGCTTTTCTCCCGTACATCCACACGTCTTATGGTTGAATGTAGGCCTTGAAAGTCTAATCTTCAACTGCCAATCTTCACTGAGGCATCACAATGTCGCTCTTCTTACTTGAATTCACAGTCAAAATAACTGAGAGAGCGGTGCAGAGAAATTGTCCGTATTCATGGTGGACAGTCTTTTTGGTTAGGATTTCTTCCACCTGCTATAAATTCAAGATGGACTAAACAGGCCAAACTCGAAGGAGCCTGATACCAAATATGATGAAACACTGGCTAAACGTCCACACTTAGTTCTCCAAGGAGGGAAGTTAATCAGATGCATATTTTTTAAATGATATACACTGATATGAAGTGAACTGAAAATCAGTACTGCCGTTTATTCCCACCACACGCATCGCCGTCAGTAGGCTACTATCAAGACTGCAGTTAAGACGAATAATATCAACTTCTCCATTCCACCAGTGTCGTGCTTACAAGCAAATCGATAAGAACAACAATCGATGGTCTGAGTCTATATGATCTGCTTATCTCTGGAATCTCCAACACGCATCCAGCGAATTTCTGCGTTGTCGCCCGCCACCCAGGCCGACATGCCAGGCAGGATATAAACCAACAGACACATCTTTAAATCCATCTATTTTCTTCAAATTTTCTCGCCTCCTCGTCCCCAGTATTTTCACGAAATTCAGTTTTTTCCTTCTTCCAAAGCCGCTCGCGCTGGGAGCCCATGTGTTGATGGAGGATCAGACGGCTCGTGCGGGCAATGCTAATTGCCGCAGCTTTGTAGCAGTCACGCAAAAAAGGCCCGGGAGAACGTGGTAAATGACAGCTAATCGTCTTTCAGGGGCATCATGGTTGCCTGCCTTTGAAAGGGGGACTACATGAATGAATGTAGAAAAACACACAGGGTGTATTTCAAGACAAAGGGGGGGTCGGTGCATCGGTCAGATATCCACTTATGCACGAGCACACACTCCTTCGCTTCTTTAGACCATTATGCGGGGCGGCAGCGTGTTGTCGGTCCTCTTCCAGATGGTTTCGACAAAGATGAAACTTTTTTTTTTTTTTGAATCACTGCAGGTATAAACATTGAGATCAGTTTTAGGCCGTACTTCCACGTGAAAATTGAACAGCACTGCGCGTGTAAAACAATATTCCGACGTAATGCTTCACTGTAGCCTATAATGTGAATTGACCACGGACTATTCAAACGTTTTACGCCAAAACATGTCTAAAAACAAGAGCTATACACATACATACATCTGTTTTAAAAATAAACGAACCAAATTAATTGATCACCATGTCCCGAACGGAGACGTCAATTTAGTCTAATTTATCCTACAGGTCTACCTATCACACTACTGCCACAGATAGTCTGCCTGTTCCCCAGAGGCGCGTAAATGAGAGTACAGAAGCGAATCACAGGTGTTTCTTGAGATGAGAGCAATTAAAAAACTATCAACACCCAATCCATACTCATAATGCGACATGCGCAGTGATAGATGTGCAAAATAAACTAATTGACGATAGCACCCCATCCCTCCAATAAACACTAAGACGTATATGCCTTGGAATCACTATTAAAAAATGTACAACAAATATTGAAGCTGTGGAACAATAATAACATGATAATAATATCAACATACATAAACATAAACACTGAAAAAAATAAAACAACTATAATTATTGTAGAAAAACACAGGCTACGTGCAGCGGAGTGGAAAATCAAATCACATGAAGTGGACTAAAAATACTACATGTAACAAAATAACTAAATACATGTTTGATATTAGTAATAGTAGCCTAATAATTATTATAGTCAGGTAGATTAAATGTTGTCCTGGATATTTCAAATCTTACCTTCAGGAAACACTATTCTCATTTTCAAATAGCTTGTTGTAAGTCTAATAATTGAAGCTTTATCAAGCTGTGATGTGATAGCTGAGGGTAACGGCAACAATTTAGCCAGCTCATAGAATTCACTGTTTTCCTTTTCTCTTCGAGTCCGAGCGGCATTCTTCGATTTTTCTTTCATTGTGAAAAGTCTTCGTTTTCCGTGTTGGCCTTTCGAGTAGAATTAGCCACCACTAAAAGTCCGGAACAAACTGTTTAATAGTCTATATCATTTCCAGCACATTCTACCCAACGTGCTCAGGCTGTGTTATTCTCGAACGGCGTCTAGGTTGCGTCTGTAAAGCAGCACGCGTGTTGGTAGGCCTTCTAGACTATTTCCAGAAATCACAAATCCCCATGATATTTCCAGGCAACGCGAAGTAGTCGAAAACGGCGAGACACGGTATCCAGGATTATGGGGGGAGAGACAGTGAGTTCGGACCAGACATTGTTCCAGTTCACTGTACATGTCATACACCCAGGCCCCTCATCTCAGATCCTACAGCGGAGGTTGTTATCTCTCACACGGCTTCAGACACCGCCATCGTACCTATGGAAGAAATCAGTCAACCCGCACATGACAAATAAACATATTAATAAACATTTATTTAACGTTACGGCGCACAATGCCATAACGATCGTTTCTTCCATTTCAGATGTAAACTATTGGTTATTTAAGGCGTTAAAAAAACATGAAACTTGCCGCTCAAGCACAGGCCATGTTCTGGGTCCCCCCCCCCCAGTATTTATAGCATCCAAAAAACATTGTTTCAATACTTATGCGTAAACACGCACGATTGTTAATTTACCTCGATGTGCATAGAGGTGCAAGACAGTAAGTTCCGTTTTTTCCTTAGTCTGCAGAAAAACATAGGCTCCCTTTCCAACGGTATGCCGGCCTGCTGTTCGCGATAATTCTTCTCTCTGGAAGTGTTTTTTCTTCATAAGACAGTTCGAAGCGCAACTCCCATCATATCAGTTTTGCAGAACACGAGTGCAACAAAATAGTTTCCAAAGACTCCTATTATCAACTCCGATCTCCGTCTTACTCCCGTGGATAGAACGGCCCACCCCCGCGTTCTCCCTGCCATCATTCCTCTCATTGGGCAATAATAGACCAGGCCCTCTCCCTATTGGGTTAGGGTTTGCGTGGCGGAACACGGAGGCTCGCTCGCAGCCTACGATTTCTCACCTCTGACCATGAACACAAAACGGTGAGAGTCAACGGCTTAATTAATGTCACACTGGTCACATTTAGCGGATTTTTAAAGAAGGTTACTCTTTCTATGTCATGGTTATGATACGGCCCCTGAAGGAATCAGAGAGCAAAATATGTGTGTGTTTTTTTGCCAATCCAGGACACAGCAGTGTTAGTGTAGAGGCCTCTAAAGCAAAGATTGATTTGACACAGACTAAAACAACTGATTGCGCCCTACACTTTTAAGGCCTACTTAATTTGTGATTCCAACCAATTCCAACAATGGTCATCCATATAACGAAGAATGTTGAGAACAACAATATTCTTTGAAAAGACAAGAGACTGACAAACTCGAATGGCTCGGAGCTAGTCAGACGAAATAAAACCCGGTAAAAACGAATACATGACTAGCCTACCTATGACTATAGCCTATAGATGTACAATTTTGAATAGTCATGTGGAATGCGGCAATTTCTTTTGCGTCTAGTGTCATAGGATTGCAAACAAGAAATGTATTTTAGGTTCACGCCATTCATTTGGTTTTTCCTCATCCTTCGGTCCGTATTACTCTCTCACACACGCGCCGTCGACTTTCCGTGAAGGCTTCCTCCGTGTCCGCTCCTGTTCGTATTTCTGTCACTTTCGACACGGATACCCCCGGTAATAGGATATCACCGGCGGAGCGCGAGCAAGAGCAAATCAGCCTGGATGTGGTGCGTGCACGGAATGGTTGACGCTAGTTTAACCTTTTAGTACACCCGATTTCGCTGCTAATTAGACGGCGTCTGTGGAAAACTAGAATGTCTGAAAAATACTCCAGATTATGAAGTCCCCCGTCAGACTTCAAGTGATGCCATAAGAGGTCTAAAACCGGATATTACAATCAGTGCAACTGTATTTAAATATCACTAAAAGCGTGCATCCTGAATGACACAGCCATGCCAAGTTGAATATAAAAAGCCAACCAAAAGTTGTAATAAATGTATAATGAGAATAGACCAATGTCCATTCAAAGCGTCGAGTCATACGGGCCACACAATCGGACAAACCAGGGTTGATATTTAACCCCAAATTAAGTAGAATTGGCATTATTGCCTATCGATGTCGTGGTACACCAAGGTAAGGCCGGTGGTTTTACACTGGCTAGTCTCGGACAGGAAGGTGTTTCTGTACAGTGGTAGCGAACAGGGGCCGGAAGCGGGCAGGAATCCCCGGCCTCGGAGCCATTCTGAGGCTTTTTATGAGGACGGTGTCCTAACTTCTACTGCGTTCGGAGTTCTACTGCGTTCTAACTTCTACAGCGTTCAGAGTTCTACTGCGTTCAGAGTTCTACTGCGTTCCAAGTTCTGTTGCGTTCAAAATTCGACTGCGTTTTGAGTTGTAAGTTCTGCTGCGTTTTGAGTTCTAAAGCCCCAACTCCTGCAGCAGCTGTTACCATGGGACCGCGGCGGAGGCCAGGGAGAGAGCGTCATGACATCACGACGCCTCCATCAAACTGTATGCCGTCTTAGGAAAGAACGCTCCAGAAAGATGGAAACTGGTCTATAATCAAATATTCAGGTGCTAAGCCTTAGATGAATGGAAGGTACTAAAAATACTACATTCACTTCCAATGCGCTTTGTGGTTTCAGTCGAAGGAAAAGTTAAACAAAACACAATATTTGAATGATCTTTTTATGTTTTTATTTTGCTCAAATCAAAACGTATTTTTAAATCCATTATGCAGTCCAACAGAAGACTTACAAAAACATGCACACTCCTGTGTGGTTTCAAAATAAAAGTCCTTGCAGTACAGCCTATTCCCTTAACGAGGAACACAAACAAAAACGAAAGAAACGGTCAGTGAGATATTTCAGGTTGTTTCCCCTCTCTGCGTGAAACCAATGTTATTTGTGGTAGAGGAGAGGAGCAGATCTCCTTACGAAAACCTCTTAGGTAATCCTCTAGTAAACACAAAGGATTCTTGGTTAGGAAATGAGAGGCAGGGGGGAGGCAGGGGGAAGGCAGACGGGAGGAGGAGGAGGAGGGTATTTTTCACAAAACAGATGTGACAGCACGGCGCTCCGGAGGGAGAGCATGTTTCACACACCTGCCCGGAACTCCACCTCAGCGCTTTGAATAAACGGCCCATCACCCCCCCCCCCCCCCCCTCCCCCCCACGCCGCTGGACGAGGTGTCGCTTCGCCGCGCTCCAGCGGAGCGCCCTGCGTCTCCCTCTCCTAACGTCAACAGCCAGGTCGTAAAACATTCCCAGCCGACTCCTCTCAGAATCAGCCCTCTGCAAAGCAAAGCACCTCGCCTCCTTCTGTGTTCTGTTTCTTCAGCTCGTTAAACAAAAGGAGTGTTGATCGTGAAGTGGACTGGAGCAGAATTAACGAGGGAGGTGTGATGGTTCAGGCTAGGGTTGTTAGGGTTTGTTCAACCCAGCTCCTGGAGAGCTGTCGTCCTGATAGTTTGCACTCCAAACCCTACGTAGCTCACCTGTTGCATAATCATGAGCTGGGGCTGGACTCTGAACCAACAGGAGTCTCTCTCTTTTAGGAGACTGATTTAAAGAGCTCTGCCTGTTCCAAGGCCCTGTTCCATAGCCCCCTCCCTGTCTCCGATATCCAATCACGTTGCTCCGTCTAAGCCTTAGTCACACCACCACCACACCCACGTCATACAGTAGCCAATCACAGCATCCCCGCAGCTTCATAGTCTTTCTAATCTGGGTTCTTCATGAACGATATTTTCCGTCGCGATCTCTTCACTCGAGTTGAGTATCGCGCTTCTTGATGGCGGCTGCTGCTGTTGTTGTTTACAGGTTGTTTACATGGAGGGCGTGTCACTCCGAGCATTGCTGACCTCCGTGTTGACCTGCGAGGCGATGCTGGCAGGGGTGACGTTGAGGTGGAGGTCATACTGCTGGTCCAGCCCCAGGTAGCTGTCACTCATCAGGTACAGGGTGTAGATGCACCTACACACACACGCACGCACACACAAACACACACACACACACAAACACACACACAAACACACACACACGGTATGACAGTGTGTACAAGGCAGGGCAGTGTGTGAGGTGTGGGGGTCAGAGGGCGTGTGTCGTCTTACTTCCCAGGATGCTCTGGGGTGTAGAAGGCCAGGGAGACAGAGGTGTGGTTGCGGATGTAGCCCAGGCGTTTGACGGCCAGCAGGGACCTGCGCTCCACCTCCCCCAGAACCAGGAACCAGCCCTCATCTTTCAGCTTGGGGAACCTGGGGGCCTGAGCTCGGCTGTCCTGCCTCCTCTAGAGGGCAAACACACACACACACACACACACACACACACACACACACACACACATACACACATACACACACACACATGCATACATATACACATATACACGCACGCATACACACACACACATACAAACACTCACACATGCATACACACACACACACACGCACTCACACACACACACAAACATACACACACGCGCACAGATGGATACACAAACACATGGATGAGTGCACACACATTCATGGTAGGTAGCACACACACAATAGTGTTAATGATAATGTATAAGTGTAATCAGAGTAATATGTATAAGGTGTGTATTATCCCTCACCCTCTGCTGGGCAGCGTTGATGTGTGTGTAAGGTGTGTCTGTGAGGTGTGTGTGTATAAGGTGTGTGTGTGTATAAGGTGTGTGTGTGTATAAGGCGTGTATATTGTGTATGTGTGACCCTACCCTCTGCTGGGCAGTGTTGATGTGTGTGTGTGTGTATAAGGCGTGTATAAGGTGTGTGTGTGACCCTACCCTCTGCTGGGCAGTGTTGATGCGCGTGTGTGTGTGTGTATAAGGTGTGTGTGTGTGTATAAGGCGTGTATAAGGTGTGTGTGTGTGACCCTTCCCTCTGCTGGGCAGTGTTGATGTGTGTGTGTGTAAAAGGCATGTATAAGGTGTGTGTGTGTGTGTATAAGGCGTGTATAAGGTGTGTGTGTGACCCTACCCTCTGCTGGGCAGTGTTGATGTGTGTTTGTGTGTGTCTGCATAAGGTGTGTGTGTGTATAAGGTGTGTGTGTGTGTATAAGGTGTGTGTGTGACCCTACCGTCTGCTGGGCAGTGTTGATGTGTGTTTGTGTGTGTCTGTATAAGGTGTGTGTGTGTATAAGGTGTGTATAAGGTGTGTGTGTGACCCTACCCTCTGCTGGGCAGTGTTGATGTGTGTGTGTGTGTGTGTGTATAAGGTGTGTGTGTGTGTATAAGGCGTGTATAAGGTGTGTGTGTGACCCTACCCTCTGGTGGGCAGTGTTGATGTGAGTGTGGGTGTGTAAAAGGTGTGTGTGTGTGTATAAGGCGTGTATTAGGTGTGTGTGTGACCCTACCCTCTGCTGGGCAGTGTTGATGCGTCTCAGGGACACCAGCAGGACGTACTCCTGGTCAGCGTGGACGTCCAGCCAGCCGTCCCTGCGGCCGCTCCCCTGGGCAGGCAGGGGCCTCTGGCTCTGGCCTGGGCTGTCCTCCCACCAGCCCTGCACTCCCAGGCACACCTCCACCACGGGCAGCTGGCTCAGGAACGACCATGCCTGGGGGGGGGGGGGGGGGAGCACAGACGCAACAGACACAGAGGTACAGCAGCAGCATACAGGTGGGTTTCTGGCTCTGACTGAGTGTGTGTGTGTCTGTGTGTGAGAGAGAGTGTGTGTGAGAGTGTGTGACTGTGTGTGTGTGTATGAGAGAGTGTTTGAGAGAGTGTGTAAGACTGTGTGTGTGTGTGTGTGAGTGTATGTGTGTGTGAGAGAGAGTGTGTGAGAGTGTGTGTGTCAGAGTTCTGAGAGTTGAAAAGGCTGGCTGATTCACCCAGCAGCAGCTACTGATGAGAGGATTACTCTGTGAGCCAATCAGAAGGGAACACTGCAGCACATCTGATTATTTAATTAGCGAGGCTGGACCACCATAGCGGGGGGGCAGGGGGGGCGAGAGAGAGAGGGGGGCAGCGGGAATGCTGATTGGACAAGACCAGAGACCCCACTGTGGACTGGGATGATGTCATTAGTTCTACAATTAGTTTGAGCATAGGATGGAGCAGGACCACGCGCACACACACACTGTGAGTGAGTGAGTGAGTGGGTGAGTGGGTGTGTGTGTGAGTGTGTGTGTGTGAG
>BROE01000014.1:2746437-2750405 GCA_036571765.1 Plecoglossus altivelis
CTAACATTCACACACACCTCCACCCTTCACACACACACATCTCCACCCTTCACACACACATCTCCACCCTTCACACACACACACCTCCACCCTTCACACAGACATCTCCACCCTTCACACCTCCACACACACACACCTCCACCCTTCACACCTCCACCTCCATCCTTCACAGACACCTCCACCCTTCACACACTCACCTCCACCCTTCGCACACACACCTCCACCCTTCTCACACTCACCTCCACAATTCACACACACACACCTCCACTGCTCACACACACACACCTCCACCCTTCACACACACACACCTCCACCCTCTCACCCACCTGGCAGACGCGGATGGCGTTGTCCAGCACGGTCTTGGTGTCGGTGGCGTAGTCGCTGCAGGGCAGCGTGGCGTGGCTGAAGTGGGCCTGCAGCAGCAGGTGGGTCTTGGTGTGGGCGCTGTCGTAGGAGTGTGGCTTCACCTGCAGGGGGAGCCGCTGAGCCAGTGCGCTGTTCAGCTGGTCCTCGTTGTGCCGGTTATCTTGGATGTCTTTTCGCGCAAACTCCGTCCGTGCATGCCTGCCCAGGGAGGGGGGGAGGGGGAGGGGGGGGGGGGAAGACAGATTGGAGGGTAAGAGGGGTGAGAGAGAGAGGGGAGAGAGGTTGAAAGGGAGTGAGAGTAAGAGGAAAGAGACATACAGGGAGAGAAAAGACAGACAGCGAGAAAGAACGAGAGAGAGATCAAACAGCGAGACAGGAAGTGGTCAGCTCTGTGATCCTGCTGCTCTGTTAAAACAGCTGCATTCCCCTCTACCCCCCCTGCCTGATCCTCTACCCCCCCCCCAGCCTGGATCCCCCTCTACCCCCCTGACCCCCCCCCCCCGCCCCCCCCCGCCCCTCTGACCAAGCACGACCACAAGGCCACACCTGCTTGTACAAGCTACGACCACACCAGACTTGGATCTGCTCAAGATCCTTGATCCAGGGACTGCCGAGCCCAGATGCTCCATAACAGGCCCGTCTCCTGGGAGCTGGACGGGCCGGCAAACTGATGGAGACGAGGGTCTGAGCAGGGGAGAGATGTGAGGGCACACGCGTCTCTATCTCCCTCCCTCTGTTTCCCTTTCTCTTTCTCCTCGCTTTTCCCTCTTCCCTCCCTCCCTCTTCCTCTCCTCCCTCCCTCTCTCACTCACTCACTCATACATGCAGTACAGACACACACACTCTGGTGGGGTTTGTGGTGGGGGGGGGAGGGGTGAGAGGGGGAGACGGGGAGGAAGGAGGGTTGGAAAAATTTCTTTCATCTTGATGAATGGTGATCTCGCCAGCAGGTGTGGTGTCGTGACCCCAGATGTGTTGAAATAAAGACTAGGACAGAATAGTATGGACCTACCGAGTGAAATTAGTCTGTGGTGGTGTGCGTGGCCTGGTGGTTTGTGTGTGTGTGCATGTTTATATGTGGCCGCGTGCGCTGTGGTGTTTGTGTGGTGTGTAAATGGCATGTTGAGAAGAGTGAGGGGTGTATCTAATTAGTGGACATGCAGGTAATGAGGAGAAATAGAGAGGGCAGGCCTGTGCTTTGACTTCAACATTGTGTGTGTTAGAGAGTGTTGTGTTAAAGAAGTGTGTTGTGTAAGAAGAGTTGTGTGTTAGTACGTGGTGTTGGTGTTAGAGAGTGTGTGTGTTAGAGAGTGTGTGTTAGAGAGTGTGTGTGTTAGAGAGGTGGTGTGTAAAGGCGTGTGTGTGTGTGTATTTGTTTGTGTGTGCTTTTGTGTGTGTATGTGTACGTGCGCAAATGTGTGTGAGTGGGTGGGATTGTTGTGTGTGTGTTTTTGTGAGAGAGTGTGTGTGTTGAGAGTGTGTGTTAGTAAGTGTGTGTGTGTGTGTTTTTTTTTTTGTGTGTGTGTGTTTGTACGCGTGTGTATACTGTACATTTGTGTTTGTGTTTTTGTTTGTGTGTGTTTGTGTTAGAGTGTGTGTGTGTTAGGAGAGTGGTGTTTAGTAAGTGTGTGTGTTAGAGAGTGTGTGTTAGAGAGTGTGTGTGTTAGAGAGTGTGTGTTAGTAAGTGTGTGTTAGAGTGTGTGTGTTAGAGAGTGTGTGTGTGTTAGAGAGTGTGTGTGCTAGAGAGTGTGTGTTAGTAAGTGTGTGTGTGTTAGAGAGTGTGTGTGTTAGAGAGTGTGTGTGTTAGAGAATGTGTGTGTTAGTAAGTGGATGTGTGTTAGAGAGTGTGTGTGTTTAAGAAGTGTGTGTGTGTTAGAGAGTGTGTGTGTGTGTAGCGAGTGGTGTGTTGTTAGAGAGGTGTGTGCTAGTAATGTGTGTGTTAGCGAGTGTGTGTTAGAATGTGTATGTGTGCTTAGAGTGTGTGTATGTGTAGTAAGTGTGTGTGTGTTAGAGAGTGTGGTGTGTGTGTGTTACGAGGAGTGGTGTGTGTAAGTGTGTGTTGTTACGAGAGTGTGTGGTTAGAGAGTGTGTGTGTTAAGAGACAGTGTGTGTGTTAGTAAGTGTGTGTTAGAGTGTGTGGTGTTGAGAGGGTGTGTGTGTTGAGAGAGTGTGTGTGCTAGAGAGTGTGTATGTTAGGTAAAGTGGATGTGGTCTTAGGAGAGTGTTGTGTGTATGAGAGTGTGGTTAGTAAGTGTGTGGTAGAGAGTGTGTGTGTATACGTGTAATTGTGTGTGTTTAGAGAGTGTGTGTGTTAGAGAGTGTGGTGTGTTAGAAGAGTGTGTGTGTTTATGTAAGTTGTGGTGTGTGTTTTGAGAGAGAGTGTGTGTGTCTAGGAGTGTGTGTGTTAGAGGAGTGTGTGTTGAGGTTGGACCGGGTTGTCTCGCGCTGCTGCGTTACGAGCACTGCCTGCCTCGTTTCGCTCCTTACTCGCACTGCGGCGGGCTGTGTCTGATGACGCGACGATGGGTTGTGTGTATTTCGATGCGGCGGCTGCTCGCTCGTAGCGAACAGGTGTCGTGTTGCATGAAGAGAGTTGCGTAGTACTCGTCTGTGTAATTTTGATAGTCACTGTGTGTGTGGTGTTCCAGGGCGAGGTGTGCTCGATCCGTAACGGGGTAGAACCTTGGTGGAACTCGGGGCTTCACTGGGACACGTGATGTTAAGCCCGACTTTTAACTTCCTCTAAGATGAGCTGCAAGGTTTGATCGTCTCTTCGCGCGCTTCCGCCACGGGCCGTGACGCGACTCCGGCGGGCGCCGATCGCGAGGCCTCACTAAGTACCATCCAATCGGGGTAGTCAGCGACGGGGCGTGTGTAACAGCGCGGCAGGGACTTACCATCATCAAAGGGTCTAACTGGATGCTCTCATGACCCCCGCAATATTCAGGCAAAAGTCTGGGGTCAACAGTGACCCCTGCTTCATCGGGACAAAGGATTAGGAGAGGGAGCGCCAAAACCGCCAGATCATGTCTACACCGGCACGAGTGCAGAGCAGAACAGGGGTTAAACTAGGGTTCAAGCGCTGGGGTGTGAAAGAGCGTCTCGTGCTGTTGCGTGTACACATGCTGTGTAGCCTCTGCGGTCGAGAATAGGTGGTAGGACCACGGCGCTAGAGTTATGTAGTGGTTAGTGTCGTACCTTGCTCAGTGGTGGCGGCCGTTGGTGTGTAATGGTCAGGTCCCCTGGGAGGTGTGTGTGTATCAGAATCCCCATACAGGGCATCAGACGAAACAGACCTCTATGAGTTGTGTGTGTGAGCTGGTAGATGTGTGTGTGCTAACAAATCTTCGTGGTGATTGGTGGCTGTGTAATCTCATTCGTTGGTCTGTTAGCATAGCCCGCACGCGTGGGGACAGACAGCGTGTGTGTGTGTTGACTGAGAGGTGTGGTGTGCATCTACAGTCTGTGTGTGTGTGTACAGGTGCGTGTGTCTCCAGGTGTGTGTGTGAGTGGGTTGTCAGATTCATCGGAAGACAGACAGGCTGTGTGTGGTTAGGACCCATCCGTGAGGGCAGATCAGGCTGTGTGTTTTAGGCGGACGA
>BROE01000014.1:2752446-2765796 GCA_036571765.1 Plecoglossus altivelis
AGAGATGGGAGGGAGGGAAGGAGGGGAGGGAGGGAGCGAGAGAAGAGGGGGAGGAAGGAGGGGAGAGGCGAGGAGGAGAGAGAAAAGGGGAAGGGGGAGGATGTGGGGGGAGGAGAGGATGGGGAGGGAGAGGAGAGGAGGAGAAGAGGAAAAGGGAAGGGAGAGGGGAGGATGTGGGGGGAGGAAGGAGGGAGAGGAGAGGAGGAGAGAGAAGAGGGGGAGGGACGGGGGGAAGGGAGAGGGGGAGGGGAGGGGAGAGGAGGAGAGAGAAGAGGGGAGGAGAACATCAAAGATATGGTTTCTTCACTTGTAAATACAGTATCCCAAAATATCACCCAAAAAGTCTGCACACACACACCTCCTGTATCTCTATGCAGGAGGAACATTCCAGATCTCTCAGGCTCTTCTCCACCAGAGACGACAGGTACTTGTTGATGGTCTCATGGTTGACATCATCCAGGCTGTAGTAGCTATAGGCACACACGTATGCACACACAGCACACACACACACACGCACACACACGCACACACAGCACACACACACACCGCCACCACCGGCAACATCACCACACACGCAACACAACACACAGCACACACACACACACACACACACACACACAGTCAGTTAAATCTAGTTCCAAACAATGGTCTAGACTCTAGACTGAGGCACCAGGGAAACATCATAATGACTGTATCCATGGTGATAAGCAAGGAGACAGCATCCTGCCACAGAATGTCTCCCTAGATACCCCCCCCCCCATCTCGTCACCCCGTAAAGCAGGCAGGAGCTGGACAGGGGAGACAGGCTTAGGGGAGACAGGCTCAGGGGAGACAGGCCAGGCACAGGGGAGACAGGCAGAGGGGAGACAGGCAGAGGGGAGACAGGCACGGGGAGACAGGCACAGGGGAGACAGGCACAGGGGAGACAGGCACAGGGGAGACAGGCACAGGGGAGACAGGCACAGGGGAGACAGGCACAGGGGAGACAGGCAAGGCAGAGGGGAGACAGGCACGGGGAGACAGGCACAGGGGAGACAGGCTCAGGTGAGACAGGCTCAGGTGAGACAGGCTCAGGTGAGACAGGCTCAGGTGAGACAGGCAAGGCACAGGGGAGACAGGCAAGGCACAGGGGAGACAGGCACAGGGGAGACAGGCCAGGCACAGGGGAGACAGGCTCAGGGGAGACAGGCAAGGCAGAGGGGAGACAGGCACGGGGAGACAGGCACAGGGGAGACAGGCACAGGGGAGACAGGCACAGGGGAGACAGGCCAGGCACAGGGGAGACAGGCACAGGGGAGACAGGCACAGGGGAGACAGGCTCAGGTGAGACAGGCTCAGGTGAGACAGGCAAGGCACAGGGGAGACAGGCACAGGGGAGACAGGCACAGGAGAGACAGGCACAGGAGAGACAGGCTCAGGTGAGACAGGCTCAGGTGAGACAGGCACAGGGGAGACAGGCAAGGCACAGGGGAGACAGGCACAGGGGAGACAGGCTCAGGTGAGACAGGCTCAGGTGAGACAGGCACAGGGGAGACAGGCACAGGGGAGACAGGCCAGGCACAGGGGAGACAGGCAAGGCACAGGGGAGACAGGCACAGGGGAGACAGGCTCAGGTGAGACAGGCTCAGGTGAGACAGGCTCAGGAGAGACAGGCAAGGCACAGGGGAGACAGGCACAGGGGAGACAGGCACAGGGGAGACAGGCAAGGCACAGGGGAGACAGGCACAGGGGAGACAGGCACAGGGGAGACAGGCACAGGAGAGACAGGCAAGGCACAGGGGAGACAGGCACAGGGGAGACAGGCAAGGCACAGGGGAGACAGGCACAGGGGAGGCAGGCACAGGGGAGACAGGCACAGGGGAGACAGGCACAGGGGAGACAGGCAAGGCTCAGGGGAGACAGGCTCAGGTGAGACAGGCTCAGGTGAGACAGGCTCAGGTGAGACAGGCTCAGGTGAGACAGGCACAGGGGAGACAGGCACAGGGGAGACAGGCTCAGGTGAGACAGGCTCAGGTGAGACAGGCACAGGGGAGACAGGCACGGCACAGGGGAGACAGGCAAGGCACAGGGGAGACAGGCACAGGGGAGACAGGCAAGGCACAGGGGAGACAGGCACAGGGGAGACAGGCAAGGCTCAGGGGAGACAGGCTCAGGGATGACGTGTTTAGGATGTGGAGAGTGATGACCCAGCGCAGTAAAGGTCCTGTCAGGGTGGTGCACACCAGGCGAACCACAATCAACACACCAGACACCACACAGCACACACCCAGACACCACCCACACACATCACACCAGGCACACACACACCAGACACACACACACACACACACACTAGGGACACACACTCACACACCAGACACACCCACACACACCAGACACACACACACACCAGACACACACAGGCTTTTACTGCCCCTGACTCTGTTCACACACACACACACACACACACACACACACACACAAGCATGCTACACACACACACATGCTTACTCACACACACAGTGTACATGCTTACACACACAGTGTACATGCTTACACACACAGTGTACATGCTTACTCACACACACATGCAAATACATTTCACACACACACACAACCAGCAGCTACAACACACACAGTACATCAACAGCACACACAGCAGCTACACACACAGCAGCTACACACAGCAGCTACACACACAGCAGCTACACACACACACACAGCAGCTACACACACAGCAGCTACATACACAGCAACTACACACACACAGCAGCTATACGCACACCACAACACACACACACAGCAGCTACACACACACAGCAGCTACACACACAGCAGCTACACACACGCAGCACACACACAAGAGCTACAACACACACACAGCAGCTACACACAGCAGCTACACACAGCAGCTACACACACACACAACCACAGCAGCTACAATCATTCACAGCAGCTACACCAGGCACATAGAAGCATCTAGGCATACAGTAAGCAGACAGGACAGGTGGTTCTACGCTGTGGTCAAGTGGAAGGATAACAGAAGCATGTGTGTATACCATGTGTGTTGTGTGTGTGTGTGTGTGTGTGCATGCATGTGTGGTGTGCATGCATGTGTAGCGTGTGTACACATTGGTATAAACAAGTGTATGCGTGTATGTCATGTGTGTATATCTGTGTATACATGTGTGTATACCCGTGTATACTTGTGTGTATATTCTGTGTAATACATGTTGTGTATACATTGTGTACAGTGTGTAATATCTGTGTATACATTGTGTATACATGTGTATATTGTGTATACATGTCTGTAATGTCTGTATACATTGTGTAACATGTGTGTATACTTGTGTGTATAATGTGTGTATATTTGTGTATACATGTGTGTATACCCGTGTGTATCATTGTGTATATTTGTGTATACATGTCTGTATACATGTCTGTATACATGTGTGTATACACGTGTGTATACATGTGTGTAATACAATGTGTGTATACATGTGTGTATACTTGTATGCATATGTACAAGAACAAGCTGACAACTGCAACATGAACAAGGTACAAATGGTTACCAGGTTTGGACAGTACTGCTGTCCTGATGTGTGTGTGTGTGTTTGTGTTTGTGTTGTCTGTGTAGGTGTTGTGTGTGTGTGTCACACAAACACGGGTAATAAAGGTGTGTGTGTGTGACATGTGTGTGAGTGTGTGTTACTGTGTGTGTGTTATTGTGTGTGTGTAGCAGGTTTAAACAGTCCTGGCGATGCTTGCTGACACAACAGAGGACCACAAATGGCTTCCATGCTGCTGTGTGTAAGAGCTCCCACATGCTGCCATGGACACACACTCTGCATCATTAGCTGGTAATGTCTGATAACGTGTGTGTGTTGTGGTGTGTGGCTGACGTGTCTGTTGTGGTATTGGAATGGGAGTTTACCCTGTACGATGTGCGTGCGTGCTATGGTGCATGTGTTGGGGTGGAGGGAGTGGGGTATCCTGTATAAATGTGTGTGTGGGTGTGCGTGGCAGGAGGAAAGGTTTTCTTCTGATTTGTGTGTGTGTGTGTGTGTGTGTGCAGGAGAAGTGTTCTTGATCTGTGTGTGTGTGTGGTGTGTGTGTGTGTGTGTGTGCGCGTTTGCGTGCAGGAGGAAAGGGTTCTGATCTGGGTGTGTGCTTTAGTGCTGGAGACAGAGAGACGGGAGAAGGATTGGAGACAGAAAAGAGAGAGAGAAATAAGGAGAGATAGACTAGAGCGAGAGAAGAGAGACAGAGACTAACAGAATAAGAGAGAGGAGGGAGAGATAGAGAGAACAGAGAGAGATAAGATGAGTATAGGAGCCATGAGAAGAGGGAGGGATGGAGAGATAGAGAAAGATATATATATATTATATATATATAGTATTATATAATAAATATATAAATATATAGAGAGAGAGAGAGAGAGAGAGAAGAGAGAGAACACAGTCATTTAGGGGCAGGAGATTGCTAATGACATTCATTTGATATGGTCTCCTGCATAAAGCATATAAACACTCCAGCACTCACATTACCTAAAGGAAATACATCAGGAATGCATCTCTCTACACATGATCATTCATCTGGTCCGGCAGCAATGATGGGGGGGGGGGAGATGTGGAGAGGGACAGGGAGTTTGGGGGGATAGTGTGTGTGTGTGTGTGTGTGTGTGGGGGGGGGGTGTGTGTGGGGGGTGTGTGTGTGTGTGTGTGTGGTTGGGGGGGGTGTCTGGTGTTGGGGGGCGCTGATGATTGAGGAGGTGGACGGAGGCATGGGGGGGCGGGATGAGTCCATGAGAGAAGAATTCACTGGAAGCATCAGTTTGTGGGCGGAGCCACCATCTTTAACGCGTTTCATGTTTGTCAGTCAGTCTTCATCCCTCCGCATGGCAACACGAGATGCTTGTCCCTGCACCACGCTGCGTTCATCACAGACACCATTTCACAGCTCTTTACTGGGTGTGTGTGTGTGTGTGTGAGTGTGTGTGGGTGTGTGTGTGTGTGTGGGTGTGTGTGGGTGTGTGTGTGTGTGTGCGTGTGGGTGTGTGTGTGTGTGTGCGTGTGTGCAGGCTGACTGATGAAGCCATTAGGAGGCATGACAATCTGGGTCATGATAGTGCTGAGAACCATGGTTCTACAGCTCTGATACCCACAGTACTGAGCTGTGTGTTTGTGTGTGTGTGTGTGTGTGTGTGTGCATGATAATTGTGTGTGCATGTGGCTGTTTCTTGAAAATTGTGCGTGCGTTGGTGAGGCTGTTGCATGATAATTGTGTGTGTGTGTGTGTGAGGCTCCTGCATGATAATTGTGTGTGTTGCATGATAATTGTGTGTGTGTGTGTTGCATGTTAATTGTGTGTGTGAGTGTTGCATGATAATTGTGTGTGTGTGTGTGCGTGAGGCTGTTGCATGATAATTGTGTGTGCGTGTGGCTGTTTTTTTGAAAATTGTGCGTGCGTTTGTGAGGCTGTTGCATGATAATTGTGTGTGTGTTGCATGATAATTGTGTGTGTGAGCGTGTGAGGGTGTTGCGTGATAATTGTGTGTATGTGAGAGGCTGCTGCGTGAGTGTGTGGTGGTGTTTACAGGACACATGAGCAGGGCCACATGTAAGCATATGCTACAGGCAACCACAGCTACAGGCAACCACAGCTACAGGCAACCACAGCTACAGGCAACCACAGCTACAGGCAACCACAGCTACAGGCAACCACAGCTAACCACAGCTACAGGCATCTTCACACCTCTAACCTGCATGGTGTGGGTGACTGTGTGTTTGTCTGCATGTGTGGGTGGATAGAGCGTGTCTCTGTACGTGTGTGTGTGTTTGTAGACAGCATGTGTGGTTAAGTGGACAGTGTGTGTATCTGCACGTGTGTACACATGTTTTACCTGTACAATGCGTCTGTGTATACAGTCGCATCTGTGTGCGTCTGCGTATACAGTCGCATCTGTGTGCGTCTGCATGTGTGTGTATCCGTGCGATGCGTACGTGTGTGTGTGTGTGTTGCTCGGCCAGAGACAGGCCTGAGTGGTAAATGCAGCCTGACAGCCGTGTAAATGCCAGCAGTCTAGAATGTTCTGGAATGTTCAGCCTCTACGCATAGCAGATGTCTCCAGCATGCTGTTCACATCCAGTAGAGCGGGGAAGATAGGAGAGTGTGTGTGTGTGAGAGAGAGAGAGAGAGAGAGAGAGAGAGAGAGAGGGAACGAGAGAGGAAGTAAGGAAGAGAGAGAAAAGGGGGGAGACGGAAATAAGCAGACACATAATGAGTGTGTGAAAGTTTGTGTGTGGGTACGTGTCTCTGTGCTGACCCTGTGTGTTTAACCTATCCCTCCCCCAGCCAGAAGGGGCGCTGTGTGGGAGCTAGAGCCAGGCACTGACCTGGGGTTCATCACCAGCCTGCGGAAGAAGTAGGTCCAGGTCAGGTAGTCCAGGGCATCCTGCTTGGACGTGACGGTCCCAGCGGCGATCTCAGCATTCAGGTGGTCCGCCAGCACATCCAGGAGACTGGGAGAGGTAGACGCACACACACACACACACACACAGAGACACAGAGACACAGACACACACACACACACAGACATGTGAACACATGCAGACACACACACACAGACACACACACACACACGCATACAGACTCACACACACACGCACACACAGACACACACATACACAGACACATGAACACATGCAGATACACACACACAGACACACACACGCAGACACACACACAGACACGTGAACACATGCAGACACACACAGACACACACACACACACACACGTGAACACATGCAGATACACACACACACAGACACACACACGCAGACACACACACACACACAGACACGAGAACACATGGAGACACACATATACATACATTCCTCAAGAACAGCAGATAACTTCTGAATATCCAGCAAATGTAATTATACCTGTCAGGAAGACCAGATTGACTTACTGGTCGGTCAGTCTAGTGATTGGATAGGACAGTTAAAAGATCTGGTTGGTCACTCTAGTGATTTGGTTGGTCAGTCTGGTGATTTGGTTGGTCAGTCTGGTGATTTGGTTGGTCAGTCTAGTGATCTTGTAGGTCAGTCTAGTGATCTGGTAGGTCAGTCTAGTGATCTGGTTGATCAGTTTAGTGACCTTGTAGGTTGGTCTATAGATCTGATTGGTCAGTCTAGTGATCTGGTTGGTTGGCCTATTGATCTGGTAGGTCAGTGTGGACATGGTGGGTCAGTCTAGTGACCTGGTAGGTCAGTGTGGACATGGTGGGTCAGTCTAGTGACCTGGTTGGACCTAACACTGGTTGGACATGGTGGGTCAGTCTAGTGTCGTGGTTGGACCTGACACTGGTTGGACATGGTGGGTCAGTCTAGTGTCCTGGTTGGACCTGACACTGGTGGACATGGTGGGTCAGTCTAGTGACCTGGTTGGACCTGACACTAGTGGACATGGTGGGTCAGTCTAGTGTCCTGGTTGGACCTGACACTGGTTGGACATGGTGGGTGTCTCACCTGGACTCCACAGGGAAGGGCTCATAAAGGAACTTCTTGTAGAAGTCCTTCTTGATGTCATGGACCAGGATGACGGCCTTGCCCTGGTCGTCAAACTGAGGCCGTCCAGCGCGCCCCATCATCTGAAGCACATCTGCAGGACAGCAGCATGGAGATGAACACACACACACATCCACACACACACCTACTACCACCACTACACATTAGGTAGGCCCGCTACCTGTGATTGGGTAGTCCACGTAACGTCGGGTCTTTCCATCAAAGTACTCCGTTCCCTTGACGATGACCAGGTGGGCGGGGAAGTTCACCCCCCAGGCCAGAGTGCTAGTGGCGATCAGCACCTGGGGATAGTCATGGTAACGGGTACAAGGTTACGATGACGCAACAGTTCGTTTTAGCGACAGTAATGACAAAGATGACTCACAAACCCCTACTACAATACAAGTTGCTATGCAGACAGTGATTTAGCAAAGTCACAATACACAGTGTGTCTAAAGCAGTACGCCGACAGTACCAGAAGGTTCTATGACATCTGTTGTCTTTTAGTTGTTTTAAACATCTGAGCCAGCCGATTCTGGTTTCCCTGACCCACAACACCAGAACATACGAACCTGTCTGCACCAGCTCACCGTGCAGTTACCAGACGCAGCAAAGCATCTAAGCTATGTTTTCCGGAACCTTCCGGAAGGGTAAGAGTAGCAGCGGGGCTAGAAGGTTCCGGACTCGTACCTGGATCTTGCAGTTGACGAACAGCTCCTCCACCGTCCTGCGGTCTCGCTCATGCAGCCCGGCGTGGTGCATGCCGATGCCGAACGCCAGCGTCAGCTTCAGGTTGGTGTCTCTCACCGTGGCGATGACGTCATCGCTCTGGAGACGCAGCCCGTGGACAGGAGAGGGGGGCGGGGTTAGTGGCTAATCGTATCTGACTGCACAGAGGGAACACACTGATGGGTTTCAGAGGGCTGGAGAGGGTTCAGGAAGGGTACTGTCAGAACCCTCACTGCCACCCCTAGTTGCCATGGCGTGTTGCACCACGCCATGGCAACCAGAGAAGGGGAGTCGGAGGGAAAAGATGGAGCAGGGCTTCCTGTCATGGCCTCTTATGGTTGCTAAACGAAACGACAGATAGCATCAGAAAGAGGAAGATGACAGCATGAATGCGAGGTAGGAGAGAAGGAAAAAAAGAGCAGAGAGGGGAATATGAGAGGGAAGGGAGGGGTTGAAGATAGAGACGTAACCTCTGAGAGCTGTTTGGGAAAAGCAGGGGAGAAGATCCCTGCTGTGAGCTGGGCAAGAGAGAGAGAAGGGGGAGATAGAGGGGAGAGAGAGAGAGGGAGAGAGGGGAAGGAGAGAGAGTAGAGAGAGAGAGAGAGGGGAGAGAGAGGGGAAGGAGAGAGAGTAGAGAGAGAGAGGGGAGAGAGGGGAAGGAGAGAGAGTAGAGAGAGAGAGGGGAGAGAGACAGAGAGAAAGAGAGAGGGATGGAGCGGGACAGATTGAGAGGGGAGAGAGAAAGAGAGTGAGAGAAAGAGAGGAGCAAAGAGAGCAAGAGAGTTAGTGAGAGGGGCAGAGAGAGAGAGAGAGAGAGAGAGAGAGAGAGAGACATAGGAAGAGACAGACTAAGAGAGAGAGTCAGAGAGACATAGAGAGAGATATATAGAGAAGACCGAACCCCTGCTGGGAGCTAGGCAGTTAGAAGCAGCCTCCTGTCAATCACACAGCAGGGCTTCCAGCTGCTACACGCCCCAGCTAACTGTAACAGCAGGGAGCAGCATATATCACTGGAACACACACACAGGCAGAGGAACATGCATGCAGAAACACATACACAGATGCAGGAACATCCACAGGAACACACACACAGGTACACACGAAGAGAACACACACACAAACACACACTGGAAGACACACGCAAGAACACACACACAGACATATCACACATATACACACATTCACCTCTCACACACAGACACCACAATGCATGCACCACAACACACACACACACACACACCCTAACACACACGAACACACTACACACAGCCATAACTAGACCCCAAACCTCACCACACAGACTCACAAACACACCACAGTACAGATCCAGGAACACATACACACACACATATACACACACACACACATACACACACACACACACACACATACACACACACCGCACCTGCCTGACTGTACTGGATCTGCCTCACTCTGGGTTCCGGCCCATGGACCCATGGATGTGCTGTTTGTCTCGACATTTGTGTGTGTTCCTGTTGCGTGTTTTTAGTGTGTGTGTGTGTGTTCCTGTTGTGTGTTTCAGTGTGTGTGTGTTCCTGCCTAGATGTGTTCCTGTGTGTGTATGAGTGAGCACAAGTGTTTGTGTGAGTGTGTGTGACTGTATATTTCAGTAGGACGGGCATCATAAAATATATTTTATGTGGCTGGTGGCCTCTAACACTGTGTGTCAGTTAGAGGCCAGAACAGAAACCTCAAACACACCACTCATAAAACACGTCTCTCTGTCACACACACACACGCACACACACACACACACACCAAGATAACTTTAACATTAATATATGTGGCAGAACCATTTTCAACAAAATGATTCACTTGATCCAATTCCTCTTACTATACGGACAGCCTCTGTCTGTGTGTGTGTGTGTGTGTGTGTGTCTACACAGTGCATTTGTGTCTCCCTGTGTGTGTTTCTGCATGTGTGTGTGTGTGTGTGCAATTACTGAGCCATGCAATAGCTGAGCCCTAGGTAACAGTGTTGTAATAATATTAGCATACTTGTGAAATCCAAATCCAGAAGGCCCGCGTGTTCACATCTTGAACTAATCCTCAGCTATGCTGAGACAATATAATGGGAGATGACACAGGCTTTTCTGGCAGAAGTTGGTTTGAATTCCCTCTGTAATTACACTAAACCCAGTGCTTAGGAGAGGACACGGGATCTGAGGGGTATCTAGACAAAGGAATAAGCAGGAGGGGAAGAGAGCGAGGAAGGAGGGAGGAAGGGAGGAGTGGAGGGAGGGAGGAGGAGTGGAGGGAGGGAGGAGGAGGGAGCAAGAGGAAGCGAGGAGACGAGGAAGAAAAAGAAGTGGATGGAGAGAGGGGAGGAGGAGGGAGAGAGAGGAGGGAGAAAGTTGGTGGGAAGGGGGAATTAATGAGAAAGAGAGGAGGGGGTGAGAAAGGAGAGAAGGAGGAGAGAGAAGGGGAGGGGAGAGAGAGGAGAGGCCTGGAGTCAGAGGAGAGACGATGGAGAGAATGAGGGGATGAGGATGGAACAGGAAGCAGAGCGATGGTGGAACGGAGAGAGACTAAATAGAATGAACAATGATACAGTCCACAACACCATAGAAACTATCACCATGGGTTACTGTGCGGATGCATTGGTGTGTCGTCATGGCGTTTGTGTTACAATACTGTTGAGGTGATGTCGACGTGTTGTCTTGGTGAAGCTCTGCAGTCTTGTTGTAAATATGTTGTGGTCATGTTGTAGATGAGTTGTGGTCGTGTTGTAGATGAGTTGTGGTCGTGTTGTAGATGAGTTGTGGTCGTGTTGTAGATGAGTTGTGGTCGTGTTGTAGATGTTGTGGTCGTGTTGCAGGTGAGATGTGGTCGTGTTGCGGTACCTCTCTCTCGTCCTGGTGCAGCCACTGCTTGGGGTCGTCCTCGGTGGCCAGGAACGCTATGAGGTCCAGAGCCGTGAGACGCGTCTGTCGCCGTGACGACACGAAGATGAGGACAGGCTTGGCTGGAGAGTGGCTGCGGATGGCTAAGAGGAGGGGGGTGGTGAGGTAAGAAGTGTGTGTGTGTCTGAGTGTGTGTGTGTGTGTGTGTCTGAGTGTGTCTGAGTGTGTGTGTGTGTGAGAGAGAGAGTCCTACCCTGGAACACGGGCTTGTTCATGCTAGCCATGCGAGGACAGTAGTGCTGCCCAGGGAAGCCATGGATGTGAACCTCCAGAGGAACAGGACGCACCGATGGACGGAAGTTAAACAGTCCCACCTGCACCAGGGAGACAGAGATAAGGGAGGCAGGAGTACACACACAGCCAGGGCCCGGAGCCTGGGTCTGGGGTACCCTCCTCCCCAAGGCTGGGGAGCTGTTTGCTGCCTGGGTGCGTGTGTACACATATCTAGAGGCCTGGATAATGGATTGGCAGCCAGGCGCAGGCGTTTGGTCCAAACAGTGGCCGTCGGGGGGAGATTTATGGACAGACAATCTGTCTGGCAGAGACAGCGTGCTGCTCGCAACTGTGGCGTTCACGTAAGCAGCCCCCCACCCCTCCTCCTGTTCCCCCCCCACAGTAGAGTGACCTGTTGAGGAGTGGGGGGAGGAGAGAGAGAGAGAGAGAGAGAGAGAGAGAGAGAGAGAGAGAGACAGAGAGACAGGGAGAGAGAGAGAGAGAGAGACAGGGAGAGAGAGACAGTGAGAGAGAGACAGTGAGAGAGAGAGACAGTGAGAGAGAGAGACAGTGAGAGATAGAGAGGAGAAAGGAGAGATGAGAGAGAGACAGTGAGGGAGAGAGAGAGAGAGAGAGAGAGAGAGAGAGAGAGGAGAGATGAGAGAGAGAGACAGTGAGAGAGAGGAGAGATGAGAGAGAGCCAGTGAGAGAGAGAGACAGTGAGAGAGAGAGAGGAGAGATGAGAGAGAGACAGTGAGAGAGAGAGAGGGAGGAGAGATGAGAGAGAGACAGTGAGAGAGAGAGAGACAGTGAGAGAGAGGAGAGATGAGAGAGAGAGACATTGAGAGAGAGAGGAGAGAGGGGGCCAGGGCAGACAGACTGCAAAACCATCACTCTCTGAGCAGACGTCCAAATAACGTTCTCTTTATCAAACGTCTCCTGTCAACGCAATTCATCTGCAACAATGTTTCACTGGAACTGTGGTGCATTTGAATTCAAATTAGCATTGAGAGGAGATTTACATGACTCACAGATTGATGTAACCAGTATCAAATGCTGTTTAAGTCCTTTTCAGACATGACATGACAGACATTATCTCTATAAGGGAATCTGAGCAGTTTAAGCCCAGGGCAGTGAGAGGCCTGGTCAACGTCACAGGGTTGTCATGGAAACCACACCTGTCCAATCCCGAGCCAGTCGGCTAGGTCGCGGGCGTTGGCCAGTGCTGTGGACAGCCCCACCACGCGCACCTTCCTGGAGGTGTGGGACGAGATGAAGTTGGTCCTGGAGACAATCACCTCCAGAACTGGCCCTCGGTCCTCCCCTGGGGACAACATGGCACATACAGTTAGCAGATAAGATAGTACAGTCCAGGCAGGCAGTAGATGGTACAGTCCAGGCCGCAGTAGATGGTACAGTCCAGTCAGTAGATGGTACAGTCCAGTCAGTAGATGGTACAGTCCAGTCAGCAGATGGTACAGTACAGTCTGTAGATGGAACAGTCCAGTCAGTAGATGGTACAGTCCAGTCAGTAGATGGTACAGTCCAGTCAGTAGATGGAACAGTCCAGTCAGTAGATGGTACAGTCCAGTCAGCAGATGGTACAGTCCAGTGTGAGCATACCAAGCAGGTGGATCTCGTCGATGATGAGGATGGCCACCTTCTGGACGTAGCTTCGGTTCTGCCAGCTGCGACTCACACCGTCCCACTTCTCTGGCGTTGTGACGATGAGGTCGGCCTGGGCGATGGCTCGCATGTCTGGGGTCACATCACCTGTCAACTCCACCACCCTGGAGGGGAGAGAGAGAGGGGAGGGGAGAGGGAGAGAGGGGAGAGAGAGAGGAGAGGGGGGATGGAAGGAGAATGGAAGAGATGGGGTAAGAAAATGAGGGAAGGTGAGGGGGCGTGGGGGGGGGGAGAAAGTGAAATACAGGGGG
>BROE01000014.1:2766152-2803291 GCA_036571765.1 Plecoglossus altivelis
GGGGGGGGGGGGGGGGGGGGGGGAGAAAGTGAAATACAGGGGGTGAGAGATGGACCTATAACTCACAGACATACTGCTCATAAACATTCATAGACACAGACCCAAGCGCGTGCGCATGCACGCACGCACACACACACACGCACACAAGCACGCACACACACACGCACGCATACACACCCACATACTTACTTCTTTCCGAGCTTCTCCTCTATCCTGACTTTCCAGTCCTCAATCCTCTCCCTGACCAGGGCCTTCAGAGGAGCGATGTACACCACCTACACACACATGTGAATCACAGACATGTGAGCCCCACACACATGTGAATCACAGACATGTGAGCCCCACACACACACACACACACACGTGTGAATCACAGACATGTGAGCCCCACACACACACACACACACACGTGTGAATCACAGACATTTGAGCCCCACACACATGTGAATCACAGACATGTGAGCCCCACACACACACACACACATGTGTGAATCACAGACATGTGAGCCCCACACACACACACACAAGTGTGAATCACAGACATGTGAGCCCCACACACACACACACAAGTGTGAATCACAGACATGTGAGCCCCACACACGTGTGAATCACACACACACTAATGAAAATTATATATATGAATAAATCCTGCGCTATCACAAACCACAACAAACACCAACAAACAGAATCATCAAACAGAACACTGCTGTGGGCCACAGAATCAGGCTGAATGAGGAGGAGAGCAGAAGAGGAGGAGGAAGAGGAGGGAGAAGGAGGAGGAGGACAGACAAGGAGGAGGAGGAGAGAGAAGAGGAGGAGAGAGAAGGAGGAGGAGGGGAGAGAAGGAGGAGGAGGAGAGAGAAGAGGAGGAGGAGGAAGAGGAGAGAGAAGAGGAGGAGGAGAGAGAAGAAGGAAGAGGAGGAGATGAGAGAAGAGGAGGAGGAAGAGAGAGAAGGAGAAAGAGGAGAGAGAAGAGGAAGAGGAGGAGAAGAGAGAAGAGGAAAAGAGGTGGAGGAGAGAGAAGAGGAGGAGATAGAGAAGGGGAGGAGGAGAGAGAAGGAGATAGAGAGATAAGCGGAGGAGAGAGAGAAGAGGAGGAGGAGAGAGAAGCGGAGGAGGAGGGAGAAGGAGGAGCAGGTGAAGGAGGAGTGCTAGAGAGAGAGCAACACCTTGGAGGAGGGGTACTGGTTGAACACTCGGAACATGGCCAGCTCAGCAGCGATGGTTTTGCCCGAGCCAGTAGGTGCCCCCAGCAGGACGTTAGTGTCGGTGTGGTACAGCGTGTGGAAGATCTGCGTCTGGATGGGGTTGAAGTGGCTGAACTTGTACAGACTCTCGTAGCGTGGGTTCCCCAGCGCCGTCACCGGTAACGGCTGAAGGTCCAGCAGCTCTGGACAGCACAGGACGCCACAGTCAGGGTGGGGTGTGTGGTGCACCTGTGTGTGCATATACCTGTGTGTGCATATACCTGTGTGTGTACGTGTACCTGTGTGTGCATATACCTGTGTGTGGTGCACCTGTGTGTGCATATACCTGTGTGTGGTGCACCTGTGTGTGCATATACCTGTGTGTGGTGCACCTGTGTGTGCATAAACTTGTGTGTTGTGCACCTGTGTGTGCATATACCTGTGTGTGCATATAACTGTGTGTGCATATACCTGTGTGTGCATATACCTGTGTGTGCATATACCTGTGTGTGTATGTGTACCTGTGTGTGCATATACCTGTGTGTGCATATACCTGTGTGTGCATATACCTGTGTGTGCATATACCTGTGTGTGTGTGTGTACCTGTGTGTGCAAGTACATGTGTGTGTGTGAGTACCTGTGTTTGTTCATGTACCTGTGTGTGCGAGTACCTGTGTGTGCGTGTATCTGTGTGTGTGTGTGAGTACCTGTGTTTGAGTATGTAGCTGTGTGTGCGAGTACCTGTGTGTGCGTGTACCTGTGTGTGTGTGTGAGTACCTGTGTTTGAGTATGTACCTGTGTGTGCGAGTACCTGTGTGTGCGTGTACCTGTGTGTGTGTGTATCTGTGCTTGTGTGTGTGCCTGTGTGCGTGTGTACCTGTGTGTGTGTAACTGAGTGTGTGTGTGTACCTGCGTGAGGAGGGTGTACCTGTGTGTGTACCTGTGTGTGTGTGCGCATCTGTGTGTGTGTAACTGTGTGTCGAGAGTGTACCTGTGTGTGTGTAACTGAGTGTGTGTGTGTGTACCTGTGTGAGGAGGGTGTACCTGTGTGTGTACCTGTGTGTGTGTGTGTGTGTAACTATGTGTGTCTGTACCTGTGTGCGTGTGTGTGTGTGTGTAACTATGTGTGTCTGTACCTGTGTGTGTGTACCTGTGTGTGTGTGTGTGTATGTGTGAATGAACCTGTGTGTGTGTGTGTGTGTACCTGTGTGTGTGTGTGTGTGTGTATATGTGTGTGTGTACCTGTGTGTGTGTGTGTGTGTACCTGTGTGAGGAGGGTGTCTCTCAGGCAGGATGAGGTGCTGGAAGTTGATGATGCAGACAGCCTCAGCGCCCAGCCAGCGGTCTGACACCCCTCTGATGTAATACTGGGAGGGAAGGGGCTCAAAGATAGGGATGGTGAAGACCACCTGCTGGGGCTCCTCAGTCACCACCTGGGACACACACACACACACACGCAGGTACACACACACACAGGTACACACACACGCAGGTACACACACACACACACTTACACACACACACACACACACAAACACACGCAGGTACACACACACACGCAGGTACACACACACACACAAACACACACAGGTACACACACACACACACACATGCAGGTACACACACACCCACACACACGCAGGTACACACACACACCCCACAGAATGCACAGAATTAATACAAATACACAGTCAAAAAAGATGCACAGAAATTCAAATGAACCTAAATAAAAGAGAGCGAGGAGGAACCTGTTTCTTCTGGAGCAGGAAGTACTCTGAATGGTAGATGTGGTCGTTAACGGGGTCCTCCACCCATAGCCACCAGGGCTCCCCAACTGAACCATGCACCTGGAGGACCAGAGAAGAAGACAATCTGACTGAACCATGCCCCTGGAGGACCAGAGTAGAAGAGAATCTGAGTGAACCATGCCCCTGGAGGACCAGAGAAGAAGACAATCTGAGTGAACCATGCCCCAGGAGGACCAGAGAAGAAGAGAATCTGAGTGAACCATACACTTGGTAACTACTGTTTATGATGAACCTACTCATCACATTCTTATTACTAAATTATACCTGGTCTGTCCTCTACTTTACTCAAATACACTCTACTGTATTCTAGTCAGTCTCAATTCTATTGTACCCTACTTTATTTTACTGTCCTCTAATCTACTCTACTTAGCCTCTACTCCACTCTACAGTCCCCTGTCTCAACTGTTCTCTATAGAACTCTGTCTCTATTGTTCTCTAATGTACCCTGTGTCTCTACTGCTCTCAACTGTACCCTGTCTTTACTGTTCTCTACTGCTCTCTACTGTATCATGTCTCGACTGCTCTCTACTGTGCTACACAGTACTGTCTCTACTGTACCCTGTCTCTACTGTTCTCCACTATACTGTTCTCTACTGTGCTATACAGTACTGTCTCTACTGTACCCTGTCTCTACTGTTCTCCACTATACTGTTCTCTACTGTGCTACACAGTACTGTCTCTACTGTATCCTGTCTCTACTGTTCTCTACTGTGCTATACAGTTCTGTCTCTACTGTACCCTGTCTCTACTGTTCTCTACTGTGCTATACAGTTCTGTCTCTACTGTACCCTGTCTCTACTGTTCTATGCAGTACTGTCTCTACTGTTCTCTACTGTGCTATACAGTACTGTCTCTACTGTTCTCTTCTATACTTTTCTCTACTGTATCATGTCTCTACTGTTCTCTACTGTGCTATACAGTTCTGTCTCTACTGTGCTATACAGTACTGTCTCTACTGTTCTCTACTGTGCTATACAGTACTGTCTCTACTGTACCCTGTCTCTACTGTTCTCCACTATACTGTTCTCTACTGTGCTATACAGTACTGTCTCTACTGCTCTCTACTGTGCTATACAGTACTGTCTCTACTGTAACCTGTCTCTACTGTTCTCCACTATACTGCTGATGTCTTTGTGCTGCTGTGGAAAGAGTCCTGATGGAGCGTAGAAGGTTTATGAGACGTAAAGAGAGAGAGGAAGCAGAACACACACACACACACACACTCACAGCATGAACACACACACACACACTCAGAGCATGGAGACACACACACTCACAGCATGAACACACACACACACACACACACACTCAGAGCATGAAGACACACACACTCACAGCATGAACACACACTCAGAGCATGAACACGCACAAAGTCAGTGGGTGGACACACACAGACACATTCAGAGCATGGACACACACAGACACACACCCTGGTAACACACACAAACAATCAGAGCATGTACACACAAACACAAACACCCTGGACACAAACCCACACACCGGCAAATCTGCTGAACAGGTCCCTCTATTGAGCTGTCAGAGATGACAGATTGGAGTGCAGCAATCTTTACTAGGACACCACGAAAACTGTGTGTGTGTGTACGCTCTGAGTGTGTGTGTGTGTGTACGCTCTGAGTGTGTGTGTGTACGCTCTGAATGTGTGTGTGTGTGTACACTCTAAGTGTGTCTGTGTGTACACTCTGAGTGTGTGTGTGTGTACACTCTGAGTGTGTGTGTATGCTCTGAGTGTGTGTGTGTGTGTGTATGCTCTGAGTGTGTGTGCTCTGAGTGTGTGTGTACGCTCTGAGTGTGTGTGTGTGTACGCTCTGAGTGTGTGTGTGTGTACGCTCTGAGTGTGTGTGTGTGTGTACGCTCTGAATGTGTGTGTCTGTGTGTACACTCTGAGTGTGTGTGTGTGTGTGTGTACACTCTGAGTGTGTGTGTGTGTGTATGCTCTGAGTGTGTGTGTGTGTGTATGCTCTGAGTGTGTGTGCTCTGAGTGTGTGTGTACGCTCTGAGTGTGTGTGTACGCTCTGAGTGTGTGTGTGTGTACACTCTGAGTGTGTGTGTATGCTCTGAGTGTGTACATTCTGAGTGTGTGTGTATGCTCTGAGTGTGTGTGTATGCTCTGAGAGTGTGTGTATGCTCTGAGTGTGTGTGTGTGTGAGTACACTCTGAGTGTGTGTGTGTGTGTGTGTATGCTCTGAGTGTGTGTATGCTCTGAGTGTCTGTGTGTATGCTCTGAGTGTGTGTATGCTCTGAGTGTGTGTGTGTGTGTATGTGTGTATACTCTGAGTGTGTGTGTGTGTATGTGTGTATACTCTGAGTGTGTGTGTGTGTATGCTCTGAGTGTGTGTATGCTCTGAGTGTGTGTATGCTCTAAATGTCTGTGTGTATGCTCTGAGTGTGTGTATGCTCTGAGTGTCTGTGTGTATGCTCTGAGTGTGTGTGTGTGTGAGTACACTCTGAGTGTGTGTATGCTCTGAGAGTGTGTATGCTCTGAGTGTGTGTGTGTGTACACTCTGAGTGTGTGTGAGTACACTCTGAGTGTGTGTGTGTGTGAGTACACTCTGAGTGTGTGTATGCTCTGAGAGTGTGTGTGTGAGTACACTCTGAGTGTGTGTATGCTCTGAGTGTCTGTGTGTATGCTCCGAGTGTGTGTGTGTGAGTACACTCTGAGTGTGTGTATGCTCTGAGTGTGTGTGTATGCTCTGAGAGTGTGTGTGTGAGTACACTCTGAGTGTGTGTATGCTCTGAGAGTGTGTGTGTGTGGCCCCCAGAGCAGTGTGAACACACATGCAGCAGGGTCAGACTAGGGTGTTGTCTTCCAGCTGTCCCCTGAGCTGAGCACGCAGCTCTAATCGCTTCCAAACATCCATCTTCACATCGCTACTCTGGGCTTCCCCTGCCCTCTCTGGGTCCTGGTCTGCCCTCGGTCGAGTCTGACGCACACACACACACGCATACACACACAAACACACGCACGCACATACACACACACGCACACACACATGCACACACTCACAGATACAACATGTGCACGCATGCATTCATGTAGCTCGTATACACACGGCGTGTACCACATAAACACACATGCATTCATGTAGCTCGTATACACACGGTGTGTACCACATAAACACACATGCATATCATATGCACGACCACGTCCAAGTGTGTATCACAGCCACAGGTCATAGGTCACAGGGTGAAAGTGGGTAAGTAGGGACTCATATCTGAGGTTAATGATACTTGCTAAAACACTGAAACTAGCAGAGCGTCTCCAGACAAAGTGTATCGTGTAAGTTACACACACTGGTGGTACTCTACACACACACACACACTGGTGGTACTCTACAACAGCAGCTATAGTCTATAGAGGGTATATCCACACTACACTGTGTGGGTTACTCCTACACACACACACACGACTGGTGGTACTCTTTCTCTAACACACAGCACACACAGTGGTGGAGTACTCTAGAACAAACACCAATACCAACAGTCACACCTTGGGTACTCCTACAACACAAATCCACACACAACTTGGTGGTACTCTACACACACACACACACTGGTGGTACTCTACACACACACACACACTGGTGGTACTCTACACACACACACACACTGGTGGTACTCTACACACCACACACACTGGTGGTACTTCTACCCACAGACACACACATATTCACACACAACGGGTTGGTACTCTACAACACACACAACACACATACACACACACACACACTAGGTGGTACTTCTACACACGCACGACGCACACACACACACACTAACAGACACATACTGACAGACACATACTGACAGACAGACACACACGCTGACACACCGACGACCACACACCAGGCTGACAGTACATACTTTCTGGGACTCTAACCACACATACCAAGCACACACACAACAACAGCACAGAGCAGGTACTAAACTGTGGGTACTCGCGCTACACACACCAGAAATGACGTGCAACACACATCCTAGCAGCACACATCGACACTAGCGAAAACCGCAGACTACGCACACACCAGTACATACTGGTGGTACTCTCCGACACATTCACACAGCGCTGACCTTGCACACACACACACACAAACGACACAGTCCAATACTTGTGGTACTCTACAACACAGCAGCACGGTGGCATCACACAACTGCACACACAACCGCAGACACAACACGCAACAGCACAGTACGTACTTGATGGGACTCTACACAACACACATACATAAAAGTCACATAACGAATACACACACACCCGCCCACACGCACACACAGGTACATACTTGTGGTACTTCATCTAAAACAGTACATACTTGTGGTACTCTACACACACACACGCGCGCGCACACACACACACACACACACAGTACATACTTGTGGTACTCTACACACACACACGTGCACACACACACACACGCAGACACACACGCACACACAGTACGTACTTGTGGGACTCTACACACACACACATACACACACACACACCCGCACACACGCACACACAGTACATACTTGTGGTACTCTACACACACACACGCGCACACACACACACACACACACACGCACACACAGTACATACTTGTGGTACTCTACACACACACACACACACACTGTACGTACTTGTGGGACTCTACACACACACACACATATACACATACACACACACATGCACACACACACACAGTACATACTTGTGGGACTCTACACACACACAAGCTGCAGGCTCTTCCAGCACCTCAATGTAGTTTATTTTCTAAAGCAACAGAGAGGATGCACTGGGATTCTCACTCTCTTTCAGCCCTGTTTTATTCTCCCTCTGCCTCCCTCCCCATCCACTTCTTACAGAGAGAGAGAGAGAGAGAGAGAGAGAGAGAGAGAGAGAGAGAGAGAGAGGACGAGCAAGAGAGCGGAAAGGATGAGCCGGAGAGAGGAGAGGACGAGCAAGGTAGAGGACAAGCGAGCGAGTGGAAAGGACGAGCGACGTAGACAACGAGTGAGAGAGAGAGAGGAGCACGAGCAAGGTAGACAACGAGTGAGAGAGAGAGGAAAGGACGAGCGAGAGGTAGAACACATGAACATAGATAAGCGACCGGCCCAGTCGCCGTGGTTACCTGGTCGTGCCACTTGAAGTCGGGGGTGATGGTGAGGCGCACACGGAGGACGGTGCGTGTGATTGGCTGGATGCTGGCCTCCATGATAATGGAGGGGATCTGGTGGACACACTGCTTTACCTTCAGCCCGATGTTCACATGGTGCAGCATGTGACCTGGGAACCAGGAATAAGGAGGCTTATTGGGTATTAAACCAGGAAGTAGAAACCCTTCTAGGAATCCAGGAAGTAGAAACCCTACTGGGTATTAAACAAGGAAGTAGAAACCCTACTGGGAAACCAGGAAGTAGAAACCCTACTGGGAAATCAGGAAGTAGAAACCTTACTGGGAAACCAGGAAGTAGAAACCCTACTGGGAAACCAGGAAGTAGAAACCCTACTGGGAAACCAGGAAGTAGAAACCCTACTGGGAACTAAACCAGGAAGTAGAAACCCTACTGGGAAACCAGGAGGTAGAAACCTTACTGGGAAACCAGGAGGTAGAAACCTTACTGGGAAACCAGGAGGTAGAAACCTTACTGGGAAACCAGGAGGTAGAAACCCTACTGGGAAACCAGGAGGTAGAAACCCTACTGGGAAAGCAGGAAGTAGAAACCCTACTGGGAAAGCAGGAAGTAGAAACCCTACTGGGGACTAAACCAGGAAATAGAAACCCTACTGGGGACTAAACCAGGAAGTGGAAACCCTACTGGGAAACCAGGAAGTAGAAACCCTACTGGGAAACCAGGAAGTAGAGATACAGAGCAACAGAAAAACACCTCACACACACAATCCACAAAATACATAGAGTCATGACGTAGTGTGAGGAAAGTGTCATGTATGACCAGTCTGACCTGCCCCTCCCACCCAACAACACCACACCCTCCCCAGACTGGTAAAACCAGGAAGTGAAGAGGCAGTTCCAGACATCTCCTCACCGATCTCATCCTTCCTCATCTCCTTCAGCTTGTCCACGCTCAGCTTCTTGTCCTCCAGGTGGGACAGCACCGTGTGGGGCAGCGTGGGGAACTGGCGAAGCGGGTGGGCGAACCCCCATAGGCGCTTGTCGATGACCTTGCAGAGGGTGAGCAGGCGGTAGGTCATGGCCGGCCAGCGCATCCTCAGAGCGATCTCAAATAGGGCCCGCACGATACGAGCAGCATTCTGGAGGGGGAGCAGACAAGGATTAGGGAGGAAGGAGAGGGAGATACGAAGAGAGAGAGAGAGAGAGACAGAGAGAGAGAGAGAGAGAGAGAGAGAGAGAGAGAGAGAGAGAGAGAGAGAGAGTGAGAATGATGAAATAGACCAAAGAGAGAATGTGTGCGAGAAAGATAGAGAGAAATATATGAATGGGGAAGAGGGATAGACATTAAAGAGATGAGAGTGAAAGATAAATGAAGAGAGACGGAAAGACAGAACAAGAGACAGGCAACATCATCGTCCGACTAGTCAGGTCTGGCGGAGCTGAGATTGATTCAACCAGACGTTAATGTGATCTGATTAATAGCTGTGGCCTGACTGAACTCGTGATGGATTAGTTGGGTCTGGCTGTGCTCTGACAGATGGGTTGGAAGAGGCTGCTGTGATTGATTGTATGGTGCTCGCTATGCTGCAGGAAGGTTTAGAGTATGGATCAAATGGACAAGCTAACTACTTAACAAACGAAGGGAGGGAACAAATGAACTACTAGCATCTTAACCAACTAACCAAGAAAGTTACTAGCTAATCAGCTAACTAGTTACCTGGCTACCTGATTACCCAACAATGTAGCTGACAAGCTAGCTCACAAACGAGCTAACTAGCTAATAAATGAACTAACTAACTAGTTCATTAACACACGGTAACAAGGTAATTACCAAACTGACAACTTAGTAAGTAACAAACTAAATAACCTATATAACCATCTAATCAACTACCTCCAGTGACCAGCCTACAAACTAGCTCGCTAGCTCGCTAGCTAACCTTTACAAACTATAAGAGCCAGGCACCAGCAGGGGGCGCTGTGTTTGTTCCAGCCCAGAAGATGTGTGTGGAGTCAGTGTCCCTTTAAGAGCTGGGGACCTCTGCTCACAGGGCTCTCTACGGCAGCCGGCTCTCTCAGGACCAGCGCTGTGGTCAAATGCAACTGCTGGGAAACTGCTCAACGCTCCAGTTGCTAAAGTCATTGCTGTGTGTGTGGTGTGTGTGTGTGTGTGTGTGTGTGTGCGTATGGAGAGGGGTTGGAGATCAAAATAGCTGTGTGTGTTTCAATAACTTGTTTTGTTGATAGCAAGAGTGTAAGTGTGTATTTTCTTTCTGGTAAAAATGCAGTTGGTGAGTGCGTGTGTGTGTGTGTGTGTGTGTGTGTGTATTCACGCACTTGAGAGTACATGTGTTTGTATGTATGTGTGTGTTAGTGTTAGGGAGTTGAGGGAGTATCGAGAGGCAATCTGGAGTAGAGATCAGACCCCCACGAACCCCCAACCCCAAACCCCACTCCTCAATGCTGCCCCCCCACCCCCATCTCTTCTGGCCCCCTCACTCCCCCCTTCTCCCCTCTCCACCCCCCTGACCACTGGACCCGATTCTCACCCAACGCCCACTCCTCTCCCCCCAATTCCCCCCTTCACCAAGACCACCCCCCCTCTCCCCTCCATCGCAGATCTAAAATCAGGCGCATTAGCAGGAGAGAGAAACTGCACCAAGTATTCCAGCTATTCAACCACATGGAAGCAGTTACCGCTGGAAATCACGGACGAACGAATAGCTTCTGCAGAGAGGAGGGGCGAGAGGAGAGGAGAGGGGAAGGAAGGGGGGCAGGAGAGGGAGAAGAGGGGCGAGAGGAGAGGAGGGAAGTGAGGAGAGGAGAGGGGAGAAGGAGAGGAGGCAGTAGGTTAGAGGAAAGGGAGAGGAGGGAGGATGAGAGCAAGGAGGATTAAGGCAATAAGTGAAAGAGACAGGAAACCCCCAAAGATTCGGAGCCATCAGTCACCTCAGGACGTGTTCCTGAGAATCAAACCAGGAGGATGAACCATGAAGACAGAGACACAGATGCTCTACGCCAGACCAGGACCAGAACCCTGGAGGTCAACATGACGCAGCCACCGTCATGGCTGGCGTCTCACCAGGAAGACTCCCAGGTAAGACAGAGAGAGGAGACACCTAGAGAGTGGAGGTGTGTGTCTCTCGCCCGCGGACTGACCTGAGCCACGTAGGAGAGGTCGGAGATGAGGGAGAAGCTGTCGACCTCTCCCCGGCCGATGTAGGTCTGCAGCAGGATGTTGATCTTGCCGTATCCGTTCTCCACACCTCCCGCCGCCGGCAGCTCGCAGTAGTTACACAGCATCTGTTCCAGCTCCTCCATCTCCTCATCACGGACCTGCACACGCACGTACGCACACACACACACACACACAGGAACACACACACACACAGGAACACACACACACGCACACGCACGCACACACACACAGGAACACACACACACACAGGAACACACACACACACACACATACACGCACACACATGAACACGCACGTACACACACACACACACACACAGACAGGAACACACACACACACACAGGAACACACACACACATGCACACACACACACACAGGAACACACACACACACACAGGAACACACACACACACACACATACACAGACACGCACACACACACACACACACGCACACACACACACGAACACGCACGCACACACACACAGGAACACACACAGGAACACACACATACAGGAACACACACACACGCAGGAACACACACACACACAGGAACACACACACACGCACACGCACACACACACACACACACAATAAAACAGATGCACACAGCCTGGATTGACATAATTACCGATGCCCCATCTTTAAATATCACTCTGACCAAAGCTACTTTGTCATGTTGTCATGAAAACATCACGATGTGTCAGTAGCGGAACCGGAAGATGGCGGCGTGGTGGGGGGAGGGGGCGGAGTCTCACCTTGACCTGCTCAAACTCCTCGGCTTTGGACACGATGCTGAGGATGTCAGCCTCCGTCCTCTGGGAGTTGAAAAGCTCGTTGAAGGTCTGGAGGTTGGAGGTCACACGTTAGGAGCAGTCATGGTATTGAACCCAGGTCAGACAAACCATCATGGAGCCAACAACACAACATCACAATCTTCCTTTCTAAGTAAATGGTTTCTTCAGCATCCAACATTCAACCGTACCATGTTGTTCCTAAAGTCCAGGGTTAGGGGAAGTCCTGGATGATTTTTAGGTCTGGTGCCTCTAAGGTGTTGTACTTGATGTAGTAGAGGCTAGTTCTACATTCTAGTACCTGAGTGGTGTTGTACTTGATGTAGTAGAGGCTAGTTCTACATTCTAGTACCTGAGTGGTGTTCTATTTGATGTAGTAGAGGCTAGTTCTACATTCTAGTACCTGAGTGGTGTTCTATTTGATGTAGTAGAGGCTAGTCCTACGTTCTAGTACCTTGATGGTGTTATACTTGATGTAGTAGTGGCTGGTTCTGATTATAGTTCTAGTCCCTCAATGGTGTTGTACTTGATGTAGTGGTGGCTAGGTGTGGTTCTAGTACCTCGATGGTGTTGTACTTGATGTAGTGGTGGCTAGTTCTGATTATAGTTCTAGTACCTCGATGGTGTTGTACTTGATGTAGTAGTGGCTGGTTCTGATTATAGTTCTAGTACCTCGATGGTGTTGTACTTGATGTAGTAGTGGCTGGCAGTGCGGCCCAGGTCCGTGGAGGCGAAGTATCCTGTTCGCTCCTCGAAGCGGATCATGCGGGCCTTGTCCAGTTTCCTGCCAGCGCTCACTACCAGCTCCTTCCTGTACATGTCCAGACCAGGATCCATCTGACACCAAGATGGAGCGAGAGGAGATGGAGAGAAGGAGACGGAGAGAGAGGAGATGGAGAGAGAGGAGATGGAGGGAGATGAAAGAAAGGAGATGGAGAGAGAGGACATGGAGTGAGATGGAGGAAAGGATATGGACAGAGACAGATGGAGAGAGATGAAGGGATGCACATGGACAGAGAGAAATTGAGAGAGATGGAGGGAGAGAGATGGAGATGTAGAGATGAAGGGAGGCAAATGGACATGGAGGGAGATGTAGAGAGATGAAGGAGAGGAGATGGAGGGAGGGAGGTGGAGATGGAGGGTGGGAGATGGAAGAAAGGAGATAGAGAGAGAGGAGATGAAGGGAGATAGAGGAAAGGAGATGGAGAGAGATGGAGGGAGGGAGATGGAGAGAGAGATGGAGGGAGGGAGATGGAGATGGAGGGAGATGGAGGGAGGGAGATGGAGAGAGAGATGGAGGGAGGGAGATGGAGGGAGATGTAGAGAGATGAAGGGAGAGAGACGAAGTTGGAGGGAGATGGAGAGAGATGGAGGGAGAGAGATGAAGTTGGAGGGAGATGGAGAGAGATGGAGGGAGAGAGATGAAGTTGGAGGGAGATGGAGAGAGATGGAGGGAGAGAGATAGAGATGGAGGGAGGAGATGGAGATATAGAGAGTTGAAGTGGGGAGATGGAGGGGGAAAGTGATGGAGATGGAGGGGGAAAGTGATGGAGATGGAGGGAGAGAGATGGAGATGGAGGGGGGAGATGGAGTGAGGAAGATGGCGAGCAAAAGCGAGGAAAAGGGGTTACAGATTTCGATGGCAGATGGGTGAGGTGTAGGAGAGAAGGATGCAGGGTTGAAGGCAGAGAGAGAGAGAGAGAGAGAGAGAGAGAGAGAGAGAGAGAGAGAGAGAGAAAGGATGAGAGACAGAGGATGAGAGAGAGGAAATGGTAAGGAAAAGGTGTCAGACACAGACGAAGCCTCATGACTAAACTCAAAACAGAACCAAGGGTAGTGTGGTTTCCTGTTCCAGAGTTAACCCCCCCACACACAAACACACACACCTGATAGGCTGTGTGGTTTCCTGTTCCAGAGTTACCCCCGCCCACACATACACCTGATAGGCTGTGTGGTTTCCTGTTCCAGAGTTACCCCCGCCCACACACACACCTGATAGGCTGTGTGGTTTCCTGTTCCAGAGTTACCCCACCCACACACACACCTGATAGGCTGTGTAGTTTCCTGTTCCAGAGTTACCCCCCCCACACACACACCTGATAGGCTGTGTGGTTGATCCCGTAGACCAGGGGGTTGGCCCTCATACGGACGTACAGGTAGGTGTAGCTCAGCCACCTCACCGCCTCGTCCACGTTGGTCACGGTCCCCAGAGCCACCTGAGAGCAGAGGAAGAGAAGCGTCAGCACCAGCTGGTGGTCCCACATCACCACCCAGTGGTAGCCTGCAGCGACTACAGGCTGTGCTGTGCCTGGACTCTGCTGCCATCTAGTGCTGTTCACCTTTCAGTGCTCCTGAAATGTGCTTTACAAAAGCTACGTGTGTGTGTGTGTGTGTGTGTGTGTTTAAATGGTCATAGCTTTGGGTGCTTGTGTCTTTTGTCGAACTTGTGTGAGGAATGGTATTGTATGTGTGTTTAACTGTGTGTGTTTACATGGTGACTGTGTGCAAGTGTGTGTACCTCTGTGTATGTGTTTGTATAGACATGCCTACGTGTATATGTGTGTGTGTGTTCACATGCATGTGTGTGTGTGTGTGTGTGTGTGTGCATACCTCTGCATTAAGGTTGTCAGCTAGGCTTTCCAAGAACTGGCTCTCTATAGGATTCTGCTGCGTCAGCAGCGTGAGGTAATGGCTCAGTTTGTCGTGGGTGGTGATGATGGTGCCTTCGCCGTACTGGTCGAACTGGGGCCGGCCGGCACGACCAAAGATCTGCATCACGTCCAGGATGCCCAGGTCCACCAGGGTGCCCCGCTTGGCGTCGTAAATCTGGGTGCCCTGTTACCGTGGCAACGGCAGAGGAACGTTTGTGAGGAGGAGGGTAGAGGGGAGGAGACTGGGAGCGACCGGGAGATATTGGGAGGGACTCTGAGGTATTACAGAGAGATACGAAGAGAGACAAGAAGATGATAGGAGACAAGCAGAGACTGAGATTTACAGGAAGATAATGGAAGATGGTTAGAGATACCAGGAGAGACTGGAAGACGATAACATAGACTAGGAGACACAGGAAGATGGTTAGAGATACCAGGAGAGACTGGAAGATGATAAGACTAGGACAGGGTGGGACAGATTGGGAGAGAGTGGCCAGGCGATTCAGACCTTGATGATGACTGCGTGGGCTGGCAGGTTGACGCCCCAGGCCAGCGTGGCGGTACACACCAGCACCTTCAGGTACCCCCTGGAGAACAGACTCTCCATCAGGCTGCGGTCAGCTCGCAGCATCCCTGCGTGGTGGATCCCAAACCCGTCAGGAAACATCTCCCTCATCTGCTTGTTCCTTGAGCGCTGGATCTGAGGGAGGGACGAGGAAGGGAGAGGAGGCGGAAGGGGGGAGAGATGAAGAGGGAGAAAGGGAGGGAGGGAAAAAGAGAGGGAGGGAGGGAGAAAGAGAGGGACGGAGGGAGGGAGAGGAGAGGAGACGATAGGAGGGATGATACGTTTTTAAAATGTATTTTACGTTCTGAAAACAACATGCACACACAAACACTCCTCCTGTTGACTGAGGCATGTGTGGAGAGCGAAGCGGGGCTGGGGTGGGCGGGGCTGGGGTGGGCAGGGCTGGGCGGTGACTTGGCCTGGCAGTAATGCCCTTTCATCAGGAGCAGCTTTATCTGCCTCTCCAGGCGTCTATATGGAGGTCAGCATCGACAAGCCCTCTGCAGCACACAGCCTTATTACAGCCTTCATCTGTCTTTCTGTCAGGGCCAACGTCTGTGTGTGTGTGTGTGAGACGTGTGTCTGGGCGTTTGTGTGTGAGTCCTGCCTCCTAGCATCCTCTTCTTGTCTCCTAGCATCCTCCTACAGTCACCTATCTCCTAGCATCCTCCTACTGTCTCCTATCTCCTAGCATCCTCCTACTGTCACCTATCTCCTAGCATCGTCCTACTGTCTCCTATCTCCTAGCATCCTCCTACTGTCTCCTATCTCCTAGCACCCTCCTCCTGTCACCTATCTCCTAGCATCCTCCTACTGTCTCCTATCTCCTAGCACCCTCCTTCTGTCTCCTATCTCCTAGCATCCTCCTACTGTCTCCTATCTCCTAGCATCCTCATACCATCTCCTTAAACAGGCTCAACCTAAATAGACACCCCCTCCTCCTAGAGAACAACGACAGTGGCACTACATGCAATCAAGGGCACACTTGTCTAAACTGCATGCAGGATTGTTAATTGTTGATTTGCCTGGGTGGCCCTTGATAGTCATAATGTTTTGCCATTCGACAGGCTTTTAACTCTGAGTGAGCTGATAGAGGGGGGGGGGCGAGCCACCTCTTACATCATGCCTTCGCTCGCCCATCTGCATATCCAATCCTCTCTCTGCATCTCCCCTCCAATCCTTATATCCTCTTATCCACTCTAATAAGTCTTCATCCCTCCACTTCTCCCTCTAACACCTCTCTCACTGTCTTCCTTTCCACTTCCCCTCGCTCTGTGTTTAACTTTCTCTACCTCTATGTGGACATTTCAGCAGGTAGATGAAGACAGATATAATTACATCTGTTTCAGTGTGTGTGTGTGTGTGTGTGTGAAAGAGAAATGTGCTTCTACTAAGAAAATAGATGTACAGAAAGCAGCACGTGACACGCGCGCACACTCATAAACACACCACTCTCTCCCACACACCCACACCCACACACCCACACCCACACACAGCACTCCTCTCATACACACTCATAAACAAACCACTCTCTCCCACACACACAGCACTCCTCTCATACACACTCATAAACAAACCACTCTCTCCCACACACACACACACACACACAGCACTCCTTCTCTCATACACACTCATAAACAGACCACTCTCTCCCACACATACAGCACTCCTTCTCTCATACACACTCATAAACAGACCACTCTCTCCCACACACACACACACACACACACACAGCACTCCTTCTCTCATACACACTCATAAACAAACCACTCTCTCCCACACACACACATACACACACACACAGCACTCCTTCTCTCATACACACTCATAAACAGACCACTCTCTCCCACACACACAGCCACACGCTGAGCACTTCCAGGTGATGATGTAAAACACAGGCAGGACTGTGAACAGTGCTGTCATGACTGCACCCTGAAGACAGCAGACTGCAGATCAGCTGCTACTGCCACGCAGGCTCGCCATGGTGTCTGTCTGTCTGTGTGGGTGTGTGCAGGAGCACGCATGTCCTTCTGTGTGTGTATGATCATGATAACGTGCTTGTCTGTGTGTGTGTGTGCATGTGTGTGAGAGCATGTGTGAGCATGTGTGTGTGTATGTGTGTCTCTCTGTCTGCGTGACCAGGATGTGAAAGGGTGTCTGCAGCCATCAAAGCTGCTAACCAGTTATTGTTGTTGCTGCTGCTGTTGCTGTTATTGTTGTTGCTGCTGTTGTTGTTGCTCTTATTGTTGTTGTTGCTGTTATTGTTATTGTTGTTGTTACTGTTATTGTTGTTGCTGCTGTTGTTTTTGTTGCTGTCATTGTTGTTATTGTTGCTGCTGCTGTTGTTGTAGCTGTTATTGTTGTTGTTGCTGCTGTTGTTGTTTTTGTTGTTGTTATTGTTGTTGCTGCTGTTATTGTTGTTGTTGTTTTTGTTGCTGCTCTTGTTGTTGCTCTTATTGTTGTTGCTGCTGTTATTGTTGTTGCTGCTGTTGTTTTTGTTGCTGTTGCTGTTATTGTTGTTGCTGCTGCTGTTGTTGTTGCTGTTATTGTTGTTGCTGCTGTTGTTGTTGTTGCTGTTATTGTTGTTGCTGCTGTTGTTTTGGTTGCTGTTATTGTTGTTGCTGCTGTCGTTTTGGTTGCTGTTATTGTTGTTGCTGCTGTTTTTGTTGCTGTTATTGTTGTTGCTGCTGTTGTTGTTGTTGCTGTTATTGTTGTTGCTGCTGTTGTTTTGGTTGCTGTTATTGTTGTTGCTGCTGTTGTTTTTGTTGTTGTTATTGTTGTTGCTGCTGTTATTGTTGTTGCTGCTGTTGTTCGTCTGGTGGTCGTGACAGTGCGGCTCGGCACAGACACATGAAGAGCAGCGGCGAGGAGGAGGGCTCGGTGCTCACACACACACACACATACACACATACACACATACACACACATACACACATACACACACATACATACATACACAGACCAAACACACACACGCATACATACACATACACACACACACACATACATACACAGACCAAACACACACACACACATACATACACATACACACACACACATACACACTGGCAGCCAGTTGGTGCTCAGGTCAAGTGAGAGAGAGAGAGAGAGAGAGAGAGAGAGAGAGAGAGAGAGAGAGAGAGGAGAGCAAGAGGGAGAGAGGGGAAAATTGGGAGAGAGGAGGAGAGGAGAGAGAGAGAGAAAGAGAGAGAGAGGAGGGAGAGTGGGTGGGGGAGAAAGACAGAGACCAACAATCCACATCAATAGGTCTTCAGTACAGTACATCTATTGAGTCCAATCTGCTTCAAATAGGACCCTAAATTACAATCATGCACCTCTTCACTAGTTGAGAACATAATTCACTGACTCCACACACAAGCCACCACACACACACACACGTGTTGTTCCTAACCTGGCCACATGGTGTCTCTCCATCTCCATGTAAGACTTATCCTTGAACAATGTCTACACTTTGATCTCAGTGAGTAGAGAAAAGAGAGGAGGAAGGAGGGGGAGGAATAGAGAGAGGAGAGATGGGAAATGGAGGGGTGGGGACAGTTGAGTTTGGTAGGGGAGAGTAGAGATGAGGGGTAAGGAGAGATGAGGAGGGGAAGAGAAAGGAGAGATGAGGAGAGGAAGGCAAAGGCGAAATGAGGAGGGGAAGGGAGAGGGGAGATGAGGAGAGATAGGGAGGAGAGATGAGGAGGTGAAGGGAGAGGAGAGATGAGGAGAGATAGGGAGAGGAGAGATGAGGAGAGATGGAGAGGAGGGATGAGGAAAGGAAGGGAAATTAAAGATGAGAAGAAATATGGAGGATACATGAGGAGAGATGAGGAGAGACAGGGAGGAGAGATGAGGAAAGGAGATGAAGGGAAAGGAGAGACTGGGAGAGATGAGGAGAGGAGAGGAAGGGAAAGATGGGGAGAAGAGTAGAGAGATGGAGAGGAGATATGTTAACATATCATGTAACATGCAAACAGGAGGCCTGCCTTCCTAGGTCCAACAGAATGACAGGAAGTGTGCGTCGATCACATCCCATGGCTCACGTTCACATCTTCTTGTTACATGCACATCAGAATCATATCCCTCAATCTTACCCACACACACACAGAGACACACACACACACCCATGTACACACCGTTTCAGCCCATACACACACACACACCCTCCCACCCAGCCACCCACTCACCCTTATCAAAAGAGCGGCCCACATTGATGCACTTCTGTATCAGAAACTTTTAGTCCCTCTCTCTCTCTGTATCTACCTCTCTCTCTGTGTATCTACCTCTCTCTCTCTCTGTATCTACCTCTCTCTCTCTGTATCTACCTCTCTCTCTCTGTATCTACCTCTCTCTCTCTGTGTATCTACCTCTCTCTCTCTCTGTATCTACCTCTCTCTCTCTGTATCTACCTCTCTCTCTCTGTGTATCTACCTCTCTCTCTCTGTATCTACCTCTCTCTCTCTGTGTATCTACCTCTCTCTCTCTCTCTCTCTCTCTCTCTCTCTCTCTGTGTCTACCTCTCTCTCCCTCTCTCTCTGCAGCTCTGTGCGGGCTTACAGAGCAGCCATTAGTCCACTAGCGCTCATTCAAGTGGGAGCACAGAGATCTTTAAGCTTGACTGACAGATTCTCCAGCCCCCAAGATAAAGCCAATTAATGGGCATTATGAGAGAAAAACTACTGCTGGATCATTCCTGACTTTTAAAGCAGGATAAATAATGCTGAATTATATAATTGACCTTAAAGGTGCAGCATTTCTCTACATATGCATACTGGAGATTAAAAAACACATCTATAAATATTAATGTGGGGCAATTTCCAAGTGCAAATAAGCCATGTATTATATCTCTCTAGTACTATCTCATCCACTCTTTCTCTGTGCTGGTTTAAATTGAGATCAAGCCCACCCTGTCTACCTCACCTCCACCCCGACATCACCACACACACCACCTCCTACTTCACCTCCACCCCTACATCAACACACACACCATCTCCTACTTCATCTCCACCCCTACATCAACACACACACACCCTCCTACTTCACCTCCACCCCGACATCACCACACACACCACCTCCTACTTCACCTCCACCCCGACATCACCACACACACCACCTGCTACTTCACCTCCACCCCTACATCACCACACACACACCCTCCTACTTCACCTCCACCCCGACATCACCACACACACCACCTGCTACTTCACCTCCACCCCTACATCACCACACACACCACCTCCTACATCACCTCCACCCCTACATCACCACACACACACCCTCCTACCTCACCTCCACCCCGCCGTCAACACACACATCAGTCCCTCATCCCCCTCCACAGAAGACCGACCGACAGACAGCATTAGGGGTGGCTTGGACGGTATAATGAACGCAAATTACACAACCCAATTTACACAACACAGGCCAACACAACCCAATTTACACAACACAGGCCAACACAACACAACTTACACAACACAGGCCTACACAACACAACTTGCACAACACGGGCCTACACAACACACTGTACACAATACAGGCCAACACAACACACCGTACACAATACAGGCCAACACAACACACTGTACACAATACAGGCCAACACAACACACCGTACACAACACAGGTATATGCAGGTATACACAACGCATTCAGTAGTTATCCGCTTCTAACTCATCCCAGTCTAACCAGGTCACTGCTGTTTTTAGCACCCTACATAATCTCCTACGTCTGTATTTCAAGTTTTACAAAGAATGAAAAGCGATCTGATTTGTATATATTTATACATATTCCATATAAAGAGCTTTGAGATTAGAGGCACATCAATCTTGGCCCTGCCCCTGGGAATACAGAAAAGGTTACTAAATTTATCAGCAAGCTTTGTGCTGGAGGAGATTTAAATATGAAGGTAGAGAGTCTGCCTGGCTGTCCTTAGAGAAAGACTTTAGTTCCACCTCTGTGTTCTCTCTCAGCACAGAGCCTATCCATTACACACACACACACACACACGCACGCACGCTCATGACTCATTACAACAGTATACAGTTGTGTATACCCACGCGTTATCTGCAACACAGACACACACGAGCTAACTCAAACACACACACGAGCTAACTCAAACACACACACGAGCTAACTCAAACACACACACGAGCTAACTCAAACACACACACACGAGCTAACTCAAACACACACACACGAGCTAACTCAAACACACACACACGAGCTAACTCAAACACACACACACGTGCTAACCCAAACGCACACACACGTGCTAACCCAAACGCACACACGCGAGCTAACCCAAACACACACACATGTGCTAACCCAAACACACACACACACACGTGCTAACTCAAACACACACACACACATGTGCTAACCCAAACACACACACACACGTGCTAACTCAAACACAGACCCACACAGAGCTTAGGCCCGGTCCTTGTGGTGTGTCAGACCCACACAGGCTGGCAGCTAGGGTGAGCCGGATCACAGACAGTTCTATAAATCACTGAGGCAGAGTCAGGGGGACTGTGTGTGTGTGTTTGTGTGTGTGTGTGTGTGTTTGTGTGTGTGTGTGTGTGTGTGTGTGTTTGTGTGATACTCTGGCATAGCCTGTCTATTGATCCCTGTAGTGTGTTCTCTGTCTGCAACTAGGAACCCAGGACAAGCACTATTTATCATCACCAGCTTCTGATCACACCACACCACACTACACAACCCTGTCTAGACAGAGCTGATCACACTACACCACACTACACAACCCTGTCTAGACAGCTGATCACACCACACTACACAACCCTGTCTAGGCAGCTGATCACACCACACTACACAACCCTGTCTAGACAGCTGATCACACCACACTACACAACCCTGTCTAGGCAGCTGATCACACCACACCACACAACCCTGTCTAGACAGAACAGATCACACCACACTACACAACCCTGTCTAGACAGAGCTGATCACAACACACTACACTACACAACCCTGTCTAGACAGCTGATCACATCCTGCTACACAACTCTGTCTAGACAGCTGATCACACCCTGCTACACAACCCTGTCTAGACAGAACAGATCACACCACGCTACACAACCCTGTCTAGACAGAACAGATCACACCACACTACACAACCCTGTCTAGACAGAACAGATCACACCACACTACACAACCCTGTCTAGACAGCTGATCACACCCCACTACACAACCCTGTCTAGACAGCTGATCACACCACACTATACAACCCTGTCTAGACAGAGCTGATCACAACACACTACACTACACAACCCTGTGTAGACAGAGCTGATCACAACACACTACACAAGCCTGTCTAGACAGCTGATCACACCACACTACACAACCCTGTCTAGACAGAGCTGATCACAACACACTACACAACCCTGTCTAGACAGAGCTGATCACAACACACTACACAACCCTGTCTAGACAGCTGATCACACTACACTACACAACCCTGTCTAGACAGAGCTGATCACACCACACTACACAACCCTGTCTAGACAGCTGATCACACCACACTACACAACCCTGTCTAGACAGAGCTGATCACACCACACTACACAACCCTGTCTAGACAGCTGATCACACCACACTACACTACACTACACTACACTACACAACCCTGTCTAGACAGAGGCTTGCCTGCCTGCCTGCCTGCCTGTCTGGCTAGCTTCCTGTTTGTCCATCTTTTTCCTACATCTCCATCTTCCATAATCCAATTGTCTGAATTTAGCAGGAGTGCATCCCTCAGCCACAGAGGAAGAAAGCACACAGCAACACTGTTGTTAATCCTGGTTAATCAGCCCCTGTCTGCGTGCTGCGAAGTTTGGCCACTGCAGGACTTCATCTGTTCTCCACAGACTCTCTCTCTCTCTGTTTGTTTACCTCTCTCGATGGCAGAGTGGGCCTTAGGAAAGGTGTCTGACCTCAATTTTTCTCACTTTCCTCTTCTTTAATCTTCGGAATACAAGCTCATAAATAACAGTGAGCACAGACAGGCAGGGGGGAACACAGAACCTTCTGTGGAACCACGGCACCGTACAGCTAGAACGTCTACTTCAAAGATCCTTCTATTCAACATCCATGTGAGACCTACCTAAACAGGTGAAACCTACCTTATCAGATGAGACATAACTTCCCAGATGGCCCTACCCAGGAGAGACCTAACTAGCCAGGCAAAATTTACCCAGGTAAGACCTACCCAAGAGAGACCTACCTAGTCAGGTGAGACCTACTCTGGTGAGAGACCTACCTAGGAGAGATTTACCTACCAAGGTTTGACCTACCTTGGTGAGACCTACCTACCCAGGTGATACCCACCCAAGAGAGACCTACCAAGGAGAGACCCAACCAGCCAGGTGATACCCACCCAAGAGAGACCTACCAAGGAGAGACCTAACTACCAAGGTGATACCCACCCAAGAGAGACCTACCAAGGAGAGACCTAACTACCCAGGTGAGATCTACCTACCCAGGTGAGACCTACCTACCCAGGTGATACCCACCCAAGAGAGACCTACCAAGGAGAGACCTACCCACCCAGGTGAGACCGCTGCGTACCTGTTTTTCACACTGGCCATAGTCGGGTCCGTGCTCCACCTGGAAGAAGGACGTTTCTCCTCGGTTCTTCGCGAGCTCAATCAGCCCCATGGCCGTCCTCACAGTGGCGTTACGGGCGTGCACAAACACCATCACCTGACACACACACACAGGAACACAAGTAAGGGTCAGAGGTTACACATACGCACACAGGGAACGAAGGAAGTGAAGTTAGGATGAGAGGCCAAGCCCTCCAGAGGAGGTTAGGGGTCACGAAGGGTCAGTGTGGAGGGCAGGGTAGTCTGGAGCGCAGAGGATGAATAGCTTCACCCTAGTCATCAGGCTTTAGAGTGGACGCACAGCCATGTGTGTCTGATGATGCAGCTGGTCTCCAGAGCTAGAGCAGGACCAGCTAGATACTCACACATAAGGAAAGTAAGCTTATTCTAGCAATTGTATCAATACTTAATGTCCAACTTAATCAACAGTCACAAACTAACACATCTCTCAGCTAACAACCATCACAAAGTCTCTCTCAATCTCTCATCTCTCAATTAACTACATTCACAAGCTAGTATCTCCCTCAGCTAGCTATAGTTACATCTCTCTCTCTCTCTCTCTCAGTCTCTGCTAACCAGAATTTTGATAACAGCTTCATGGAGCAGTGAAGATAGACCTGTGCCTGTCTTCACAACACAAAGGTTTCCCTGTCAGACAAGGCAAAGGCCTTCTAGCTAGCTCTCCTGCACGGCAGAAGGTCACGCCGTCATCTGCATGCTTTGTTGACACAACAGAGGAGAGGTGTAATTTTCCTATTACAGTCAGTCTGTCCTTGCAAAACAGTCAATAGCCCAGACAAAAGCAATCAATAACAGAAATACAAGACAGTTATGAGAGGGAGGTAAAGGACTTCTCTCTCTCTCCCTCTACCTCTTTGTCCCTCTCACTTTCTCTCCATCTTTGTACCTCTCACTCTCTCTACCTCTGTGTCCGTCTCTCCCTCCCTCCCTCTTCTCTCTCTCTCCCCCTTCGTCCTGTCTCTCCCTCTCCCCCTTCGTCCTGTCTCTCCCTCCCTCTTCTCTCTCTCCCCCTCCGTCCCATCTCTCTCTCCCTCCCTCTTCTCTCTCCCCCTTCGTCCTGTCTCTCCCTCCCTCTTCTCTCTCTACCCCTTCGTCCCCGTCTCTCCCTCCCTCTTCTCTCTCTCCCCCGTCGTCCCCCTGTCTCTCAATCCCTCTCTTTCCTTATAACCTTGTCCTTTTCTTCTGGGCCTACTCTCTCCCCCCTTCATGCTGTGTCCTTTCGAGCGATGGAGTGAGAGTGAGGGAGGAAAAGAGAGGCCAGATCAGACACGTGTGTGGAGTGTAGAGTATGTATATTTCCTTGTAGGCACATCATCCTCTATGTCTGTTAACTTCACTGTTTTCCTGTAAATGAGGTCAGTTAGTAACAACTGCATGTGGGAGGCACGCACGCACACATGCACGCACACACACGCGAGCGCACAAAGCACACACTATTTCACACACACACACACACACACACACACACACACACACACACACACACACACTTACACAAACAGGCACACACGCACACACCCACAGGCACACACACACACAGGCACACGCACACGCACAGGCACACACACACAGGCACACACACACAGGCACACACACACACACAGACACACACACACACACACAGGCACACACAGGCACACAGGCACACACACAGGCACAGACACACACACACACACAGGCACAGACACACCCACACACAGAGTTCGAATGTGCCCACTCACCAGGCATCCACAGAGAGCAATACTCTGGATGTTATTTATTAAAACTGCTTTATCAGTGGTGGGCGACGGGGAAGAAGTGTTGTCGACGGCAACGGATCGTTCCTCAGCTTATTAAAGTTCCTCTCTGCAGGCCTGCAGCCCGGCAGGGCTGGGCTGCAGGCCTGCAGGGCAGGGCCAGTTTCATAAGAAGCGCTCCATCCATCACCGTCCCAGATGAAATTAATATATGTCACAGTCACTTCTGACAATCTAATATAGTGTCCAGGAAGCTGGGCCCTGCTGGAGGTGTGCGTGTGTGTGTGTGTGTGCGTGTGTGTGTGCGTGGCCCAGACCCCCAGAGTAAAGAGCAGGAACATCTAATGGCTGCACACTATCTAGGAAAACAGGGAAGAAAAAGCTTTTTTTTGCATTCAGATCCCTGGTGCTGCAACATGAAGAGAAACCCTAAGCTGACTGGAGAGAAACTGTCTGTGTGTAAGTATAGGTGTAAGTATAGGTGTAAGTATAGGTGTCAGTATAGGTGTAAGTATAGGTGTAAGTATAGGTGTCAGTATAGTTGAATATAGGTTCAGTATAGGTGTAAAGTATAGGTTCCCAGTATAGTAAGTATAGGTGTAAGTATAGGTGTAAGTATAGGTGTCAGTATAGGTGTAAGTATAGGTGTAAGTATAGGTGTCAGTATAGGTGTAAGTATAGGTGTCAGTATAGGTGTAAGTATAGGTGTAAGTATAGGTGTAAGTATAGGTGTCAGTATAGGTGTAAGTATAGGTGTAAGTATAGGTGTAAGTATAGGTGTAAGTATAGGTGTAAGTATAGGTGTAAGTATAGGTGTAAGTATAGGTGTAAGTATAGGTGTAAGTATAGGTGTAAGTATAGGTGTAAGTATAGGTGTAAGTATAGGTGTAAGTATAGGTGTAAGTATAGGTGTAAGTATAGGTGTCAGTATAGGTGTAAGTATAGGTGTCAGTATAGGTGTAAGTATAGGTGTAAGTATAGGTGTAAGTATAGGTGTCAGTATAGGTGTAAGTATAGGTGTAAGTATAGGTGTCAGTATAGGTGTCAGTATAGGTGTAAGTATAGGTGTCAGTATAGGTGTAAGTATAGGTGTAAGTATAGGTGTAAGTATAGGTGTGTGTATAGGTAAAGTATAGTTAATATAGGGTGTATAGTGTAAATAGTTTGTTTTTCCCCCAGTTAAATAGGGGTTTTGTTTTTTTAGGTATAGGTGTAAGTATAGTGTGTGTTTGTAGTATAAAGTGTGTGTATATAGCTTTGTGTGTTATATAAGGTGTAAGTATAAAGTCTTGTGTGGTATATAAATCGGTGTGCAAATATAGGTCTCTGTGTGTGTAATATAGTGTGTGTAAGTAAGTCTGGTGTTATATAGTCTATGTTTGTAGTAGATCTAGTTGTTAGGTATGTCTATGGTGGTAGTTATGTTGATGTAAGGTTTGTGGTGTGGTGTGTGTGGTAGCAAACACAAGCTAGAGGAGTTCCCACACTAGCAGATGGAGGGGAACTTAACGCTGACTCCTACAACCTCCTGGCGCCCACAGAATCACAAAAAAGAGGCTGCATAGAAGGAGGAGGAGGAGGAGGGGGAGGGCAGGAGGAAGAGGAGAGCGAGGAGAGAGAGAGTGTGTGTTGCAGACTATTTAAAGGAACAACAGCAGACACTCAAACACTCACTCTTATACTCAGACCCTCTCTCCCTCTCTCTTCTAACAGCACCACTCACACAGGTTTCTTTCACCGCACTCCCTGCCCCCCCCAACAGTGTAGGTGGTGTCTACAGTGTAGGTGGTGTCTACAGTGTAGGTGGTGCCTACAGTGTAGGTGGTGCCAACAGTGTAGGTGGTGTCTACAGTGTAGGTGGTGCCAACAGTGTAGGTGGTGTCTACAGTGTAGGTGGTGCCAACAGTGTAGGTGGTGTCTACAGTGTAGGTGGTATCTACAGTGTAGGTGGTGCCAACAGTGTAGGTGGTGTCTACAGTGTAGGTGGTGCCAACAGTGTAGGTGGTATCTACAGTGTAGGTGGTATCTACAGTGTAGGTGGTGCCAACAGTGTAGGGGGTATCTACAGTGTAGGTGGTATCTACATTGTAGGTGGTGCCAACAGTGTAGGGGGTATCTACAGTGTAGGTGGTATCTACATTGTAGGTGGTGCCAACAGTGTAGGGGGTATCTACAGTGTAGGTGGTATCTACAGTGTAGGTGGTGCCAACAGTGTAGGTGGTGCCAACAGTGTAGGTGGTGCCAACAGTGTAGGTGGTATCTACAGTGTAGGTGGTGCCAACAGTGTAGGTGGTATCTACATTGTAGGTGGTGCCAACAGTGTAGGTGGTATCTACATTGTAGGTGGTGCCAACAGTGTAGGTGGTATCTACATTGTAGGTGGTGCCAACAGTGTAGGTGGTATCTACATTGTAGGTGGTGCCAACAGTGTAGGTGGTATCTACATTGTAGGTGGTGCCAACAGTGTAGGTGGTATCTACATTGTAGGTGGTGCCAACAGTGTAGGTGGTATCTACATTGTAGGTGGTGCCAACAGTGTAGGTGGTATCTACATTGTAGGTGGTGCCAACAGTGTAGGTGGTATCTACATTGTAGGTGGTGCCAACAGTGTAGGTGGTATCTACATTGTAGGTGGTGCCAACAGTGTAGGTGGTATCTACATTGTAGGTGGTGCCAACAGTGTAGGTGGTATCTACATTGTAGGTGGTGCCAACAGTGTAGGTGGTATCTACATTGTAGGTGGTGCCAACAGTGTAGGTGGTATCTACATTGTAGGTGGTGCCAACAGTGTAGGTGGTATCTACATTGTAGGTGGTGCCAACAGTGTAGGTGGTATCTACAGTGTAGGTGGTGCCAACAGTGTAGGTGGTATCTACATTGTAGGGCGTGCCAACAGTGTAGGTGGTGTCTACAGTGTAGGTGGTGTCTACAGTGTAGGTGGTGCCAACAGTGTAGGTGGTGTCTACAGTGTAGGTGGTGCCAACAGTGTAGGTGGTGTCTACAGTGTAGGTGGTGCCAACAGTGTAGGTGGTGTCTACAGTGTAGGTGGTGCCAACAGTGTAGGTGGTGTCTACAGTGTAGGTGGTGCCAACAGTGTAGGTGGTATCTACAGTGTAGGTGGTATCTACAGTGTAGGTGGTGCCAACAGTGTAGGTGGTGCCTACAGTGTAGGTGGTGCCAACAGTGTAGGTGGTGTCTACAGTGTAGGTGGTGCCAACAGTGTAGGTGGTGCCAACAGTGTAGGTGGTGCCAACAGTGTAGGTGGTGCCAACAGTGTAGGTGGTGCCAACAGTGTAGGTGGTGCCAACAGTGTAGGTGGTGCCAACAGTGTAGGTGGTGTCTACAGTGTAGGTGGTGCCTACAGTGTAGGTGGTGCCAACAGTGTAGGTGGTGCCAACAGTGTAGGTGGTATCTACAGTGTAGGTGGTATCTACAGTGTAGGTGGTGTCTACAGTGTAGGTGGTGCCAACAGTGTAGGTGGTGTCTACAGTGTAGGTGGTGCCAACAGTGTAGGTGGTATCTACATTGTAGGTGGTGCCAACAGTGTAGGTGGTATCTACATTGTAGGTGGTGCCAACAGTGTAGGTGGTATCTACAGTGTAGGTGGTGCCAACAGTGTAGGTGGTGTCTACAGTGTAGGTGGTGCCAACAGTGTAGGTGGTGCCAACAGTGTAGGTGGTATCTACAGTGTAGGTGGTGCCTACAGTGTAGGTGGTATCTACAGTGTAGGTGGTGCCAACAGTGTAGGTGGTATCTACAGTGTAGGTGGTGCCAACAGTGTAGGTGGTGCCAACAGTGTAGGTGGTGTCTACAGTGTAGGTGGTGCCAACAGTGTAGGTGGTGCCAACAGTGTAGGTGGTATCTACAGTGTAGGTGGTATCTACAGTGTAGGTGGTGCCAACAGTGTAGGTGGTGTCTACAGTGTAGGTGGTGCCAACAGTGTAGGTGGTATCTACATTGTAGGTGGTGCCAACAGTGTAGGTGGTATCTACATTGTAGGTGGTGCCAACAGTGTAGGTGGTATCTACATTGTAGGTGGTGCCAACAGTGTAGGTGGTATCTACATTGTAGGTGGTGCCAACAGTGTAGGTGGTATCTACATTGTAGGTGGTGCCAACAGTGTAGGTGGTATCTACATTGTAGGTGGTGCCAACAGTGTAGGTGGTATCTACATTGTAGGTGGTGCCAACAGTGTAGGTGGTATCTACATTGTAGGTGGTGCCAACAGTGTAGGTGGTATCTACATTGTAGGTGGTGCCAACAGTGTAGGTGGTATCTACATTGTAGGTGGTGCCAACAGTGTAGGTGGTATCTACATTGTAGGTGGTGCCAACAGTGTAGGTGGTATCTACATTGTAGGTGGTGCCAACAGTGTAGGTGGTATCTACATTGTAGGTGGTGCCAACAGTGTAGGTGGTATCTACATTGTAGGTGGTGCCAACAGTGTAGGTGGTATCTACATTGTAGGTGGTGCCAACAGTGTAGGTGGTATCTACATTGTAGGTGGTGCCAACAGTGTAGGTGGTATCTACATTGTAGGTGGTGCCAACAGTGTAGGTGGTATCTACATTGTAGGTGGTGCCAACAGTGTAGGTGGTGTCTACATTGTAGGTGGTGCCAACAGTGTAGGTGGTATCTACAGTGTAGGTGGTGCCAACAGTGTAGGTGGTGCCTACAGTGTAGGTGGTGTCTACAGTGTAGGTGGTGCCAACAGTGTAGGTGGTATCTACAGTGTAGGTGGTGCCAACAGTGTAGGTGGTGTCTACAGTGTAGGTGGTGCCAACAGTGTAGGTGGTGCCAACAGTGTAGGTGGTGTCTACAGTGTAGGTGGTGCCAACAGTGTAGGTGGTGTCTACAGTGTAGGTGGTGTCTACAGTGTAGGTGGTATCTACAGTGTAGGTGGTGCCAACAGTGTAGGTGGTATCTACAGTGTAGGTGGTGCCTACAGTGTAGGTGGTGTCTACAGTGTAGGTGGTGCCAACAGTGTAGGTGGTGTCTACAGTGTAGGTGGTGCCAACAGTGTAGGTGGTGTCTACAGTGTAGGTGGTGCCAACAGTGTAGGTGGTATCTACAGTGTAGGTGGTATCTACAGTGTAGGTGGTGCCTACAGTGTAGGTGGTGTCTACAGTGTAGGTGGTATCTACAGTGTAGGTGGTGCCAACAGTGTAGGTGGTGTCTACAGTGTAGGTGGTGCCAACAGTGTAGGTGGTATCTACATTGTAGGTGGTGCCAACAGTGTAGGTGGTATCTACATTGTAGGTGGTGCCAACAGTGTAGGTGGTATCTACATTGTAGGTGGTGCCAACAGTGTAGGTGGTATCTACAGTGTAGGTGGTGCCAACAGTGTAGGTGGTGTCTACAGTGTAGGTGGTGCCAACAGTGTAGGTGGTGTCTACAGTGTAGGTGGTATCTACAGTGTAGGTGGTATCTACAGTGTAGGTGGTGTCTACAGTGTAGGTGGTGTCTACAGTGTAGGTGGTGCCAACAGTGTAGGTGGTATCTACAGTGTAGGTGGTATCTACAGTGTAGGTGGTGTCTACAGTGTAGGTGGTGCCTACCTGGTGTCCAGCTCTGATCTGCTTCAGGACCTTGTTGTAGCAGACCTCCTCCATGTCGTGCATCTGCTGGATCTGAGACACAAGCAAAAGAATTAGACCCCTCTTCGCGGTGTGCGTGAACACCACCCTCTGCCTCAGTGTGTGTGAACACCACCCTCTGGCTCAGTGTGTGTGAACACCACCCTCTGGCTCAGTGTGTGTGCCTGATAGTATGTGTGTGACTGTGTGTGCATGCGTGTGACTGTGTGTGTGTGCGCCCCCCTCTCACTTTGTTGTTGGTCTTGATGCCTACGAAGCTCTGCCCCAGGGGTACAGGCCGAAAGCGGCTGTCGAAAAAGAACAGGCCGATGTAGGGGTTGACGTGCAGGAAGGAGGCTACATCCAGGTAGTTAGGCAGCGTGGCCGACAGCCCCAGGATACGAATCATACTCTGGGTGGACTCCACCTGCCACCGGCACACCAAAGAGGAAGAAACGTCAAGCCCGGCACGCACCACAGAAGAAGACAGTCTGGGAGGTCAACGCAAATACACACCACAGAAGGAGACAGTCTGGAAGGTCAACGCAAACACACACCACAGAAGGAGACAGTCTGGGAGGTCAACGCAAACACACACCACAGAAGGAGACAGTCTGGGAGGTCAACGCAAACACACACCACAGACGAAGATAGTCTGCAAGGTCAACCTAAACACACACCACAGAAGAAGACTGGTTTGGGAGGACTGCTCAAATGACAGCCAGAAGGTAGACACCAACCTATCTGTAAGAAACACTGTATGAACCACAGTGAACCACCACAGGGTAGATATAATCACATCATCCATTAACTCTCTCACAACCAGAAACTACGATCACAATTTGCACACACATACCGCGCACACACACACATACATATTCATACAATGATACATGCATGTGTGTGTATGCCAGCTGGTGTTTGCGTGGCAGACAGAGAGAGGGCGTCAGGTACTGTGTAAGCGCTATCTTACAGACTCATGTGGAGAGTGTGGCTCAGAGGATTGGTAAGGTCTTTACCATGACACACTACCTGTCACAGGCAACTATCTAGATAAGCACCCAGCCAATCACAGCCGCAGGATGGAGGCCAGGCAGGCCGGCTGTCTAGCCGTACTGTCGGTTGAACTTGAAGGTTTTATGGTCTAGAAGATGTTGGCTTTGCATAGCTTGACTCAGACCATTGAGGTGCTGTTAGAACTCTGCATTTCTGAGCCTTCATCTTCTGTTGCACCTCCCATGTGAACCACTTCTATGTCGCTTTGCATGCAAATGATCGAAAAAATGACTTGCATAAATTCCTTACTTCCTTCCGAAGCACATGAACATTGTTAGGAAACAAACTACTTTAACAGGAAATTCAGAGCGAATCAAACAAGAGATGGAGGGAGGAGTTTCTGGATGGAGGAGGAGCCACTGCGGGGGGAGGAGCCAGTTCTGGGGGAGGAGCTATTGCTGGGGGGGGAGGGCTCAACATCACAAAAGGATCTGGGATTTGGCCTCGCACCTTTCCAGGTGAATGGAGCTCGTCTTGTTTACTCCTGAGCGAGGCAAGCTTAAAGTGCTAGGACTCCCTGATCTGGTCAGCTGCTTGCAGGGCAGGATGACAGAGAGGACCTTGTGAGAGGAGGGACGTGGACGTGTTCTTGAGCAAGGGCAGAGGTGAGAAGCAGCTAGCAACAGTTAGCAGCCTCCTGTGTTAGCTCCTAGCCATGCTAACCTCTCTGGGCCATGCCAGGGCCAGGAGAACTGTTTTTATAGCCTGCCATACCGCCTGTTAAAGCAGGCAGGCTGCTTGTCTTCGTCAAGGGCCGTTATAATAAGTGCACTTTTATGGTCGACTGTCAGCAGTCAGAATCTTCAGAGGACGTTCTAAAGGGTGTCTGTTTATCTCTCTGTCTGTGTGACTCTCTGTCTCTCAACCAGCTGTGACCTTAGTACAGGGTAGAGCTGTGTCTGGGCTAAGGATAGGGCTGTGTTTTGGGGTCAGGGTAGGGCTGTGTTTTGGGGTCAGGGTAGGGCTGTGTTTTTGGGGTCAGGGTAGGGCTGTGTTTTTGGGGGTCAGGGTAGGGCTGTGTTTTGGGGTCAGACTAGGGCTGTGTCTGTCTACGTAGGTCTGTGTTTGTCTATGTACTGCTGTGTGTTCGGGAGATTGCTCAAGTAAATCTCTCTCTCTCCCGCTCTCCCTCTCTCTCTCCCTCCCTCTCTCTCTCTCCCTCCCCCTCCCTCTCTCTTATAGTCTCACAGTCTATAGATACTTGGTTTGTTGTGGTTTGCCTTTGTAGAATTAAAGACCTGTCCTTCAGGGAACTATTCTTCTCTCCCGCCATATTTTATTGATGAAGCCACTCATCTTGTGGTTTCCAGAGGCAGCAATCTAGCAAGCAAACACACAAACACACCCGCAACACACAACCAAATGCACCGCACACACGCACACATGCGCCACACGAACGGACCCATGCATGCTTTCACTCAAGAGCTTACTGTGCACCCATCAATAATTCACTGCATCTTAAAAACCGGAATAACTTGTAATGTGTTGACTTTTGGTTTTACCTCACTGGCCTGCATGCGCCTGCTCACACACACACACACACACACACACACATACACATTATACTAGCAAACATGAGAAAGCAATCTCTGTTGCATGGTTCCTGTTCATCTGTGATATCACGCACACATGCTCTTCTTGTGTGGGCTTGTGAGGAGATGAAGTTATTGCAGCCATTTTGCATTGACATCTTCCGAGTCGCTTCGCTGCGAGGTCACCGTGACCTCACGGTGTATCTACAGACTCGACGCCGCCAGTCACACCAGGGTCGTAACCCTCCGAGCGCCGCGCGCGAAGAAACCGACTCTGTCTAGAACGTTCTTAACAGGTCCAAGACGCCTGGCTGGCGTGAAGGGGAAGAAAAAAAAAAGAAGCAAGGCCACTTCCGACAAGAGGCCAGGTGGAATGGATACGACCTTGTTAAACGGCGCTTTCTGAGGGCGTCATCAAATGCTGATGAGGAACTCTTAGTGAGCTGAGCTGAGCTCCGAAGGCCGGGGCCGATCTATTCAGACCACGGGGAGCCTTGTCCTTGGATTCCAGGCAAAACATTCTCGCTTTGTCGGCACGGACTCCGCACGTCTTTTGTGGCGCCCGCAGCCCCCCCTTCCTCCCCCCCACTCCTCGTGCTCAGGGCCCACGTCTCCTGCTTTTCACCACTGAATAGGTCATTCTTTCAGTCTCGTTTCCCTCTCTTCTGAATACTCCTTTAATCCACGCCGAGTCACGACACAAACGACCGACAGACAGACGGACGCAGGGAGACAGGCCGAGAGAGGGAGAGACAGGGAAAGAGCGGCGGAGAGAGAGGCCGAGAGAGAGAGAGAGACGGGCGAGAGAGAGAGAGACACGGGCGAGCGGACAGTGCCTCACTTCAGCGATGAGGAGAGAGGAGACGGAGGAGGAGAGTATCGGAGGGGAGAAGGAGGAGGAGAGGCGCGGAGGAGATGAAAAGAAGAGAGGAGAAGGCGAGAGGCGAAGGAGAGTAACCCCGTCAGCGTGTCTGGATGTGGGAGAGCAGCAGATAACTCCAGCGTGAACCCAGTAAACAGCGGGGTCACATGTAGAGGCCGCTTTCAATTACCCAGCGGTTAACCCTAGCCAGAGGTCCCCTCGCTGCACAGACACACACACAAACACACACACACATATCCCCAATAGATACAAAGACACAAACACACACACATACACACACATATCCCCAATATATACACAGCCACACACACACACACACATATCCCCAATATATACACAGCCACACACACACACACATCCCCAATATATACACGGACACACGGCAGAAGGCAGCACCCTTTGTCTCATGGTGACTTCCTGTCTCCGCAGAACTTCCATCCTGATCACCTGGCCTTCAGCAGCGCAAACATGGCTGCTGCAGAACACCTCCTGCAAGCTGAACGTGCGTGTGTGTGTGTCTGTGAGAGTGTGTGTGTGTGTGTGTGTGTGTGTGAGAGTGTGTGTGTGTGTGTGTGTGTGTGTGAGAGAGTACACCATCCAAATCCTTCTTACTGTACCCCCCCCCCCCCCCCCACCCTAATCATTCCTGGGACGGATTGACACCTGCCAGGAGTCCGTCAGGTAAGGAACACCGACACGGAACGTTCTGGAACGTCTGGGAGCGTCTCCGCGCCTGGAAGCATTTGCATAATCACTCTAATATCCCTGCTGGCTGGATGGACTGCTGCACAACCCCCTGCCAGTCATCATCAGGAGAGACACACACACACGCATACACTCACGCAAACACACACTCAAGGATGCACGCAGACATACACACACTGCCTGAAACTCACGCCAACCATGGAAATGACAGTCAAGAGGACATTTAACAAACCGGGCTAACACACACACACACACACAAGTAATCACCTCAGAGAGAGAGGCAGCAGAATGAGGGTATACTGTAGGGCCCATGTGCGTGTCTCTCTGTCTGTGTGTGTGAGAGTCGATGAGTGTGTGGGTCAGCGTGCCTGCATGCATCTGTGTGTGTGCGTGTCTGCTTTTGTGTTTACATGTCTCTGCATGTGTCTGCGTGTGTGTGTCTGTGTGCGTCTCTATGTCTGTGTGTGTGTGTGTGTCTGTGTGTGTGTGTGCATGTGTGTCTATGTCTGTGTCTATGTCTTTGTGTCTGTGTGTCTGTGTGCATGTGTCTATGTCTGTGTGTATGTGGGTGTGAGTGTCTGTGTGTGTGCCTGTGTGTGTTTGTCTGTGTGTGTGTGTGTGTATGAGGTCCTGACCTGGCGGAGGGTGCGAGCCACCAGACTCTCCAGGACTGGCCCTCGGTCCTCGTGCAGCAGGTGAACCTCGTCCAGGATAAGCAGACGCACCAGCTGGGACAGAGCCACGTCTCCCACGCTCTTCCTGGTCACCACATCCCACTTCTCTGGAGTGGTCACCAGCACCTGGAGCACGCATCACACGCAGAGACACACACACACCCAGAGACACACACACAGGCACACACACACACAGACACACACAGACAGACAGACAAGGGGGTCAGTCCATGGATCATTCAGGAACACATGTGCATCTAAGAGATACAGTAATCAAGGCAGAAACAGAAAGAGAAAGAGGGAAACACAGAGACAAAGACACATCGAGAGACGCACAGAGATAAAGACAGAGTGTGAGAGATAGACAGATACAGACAGACAGACAGACAGACAGATAGACACACAGACTGACTAGAGAGGGCCTCTCCTTCTAGTGGCCACTTACAACACCTCAGTCACAATTAAGACTTCTTAAGAATTAAGACTGGGATTTTACTGCGAGATAAAAGACAAAAACACACACGGCTGCATAATGAATGAGTCTGTCTGGGAATGGGGAAACTCCTATTAAACACTTTCTGTAAAAGCAGTTCATTAAATCCTCTCTAGTTTGCATTTAAATCAATCTGCCTGGCCATTAGAGGCTGGAGCGCTCCCTCTGTCTAACACACACACACACACAGTACACACACACAGTACACACACACACACAGTACACACAGTACACACACACCGTAAACACACACAGAACACACACACAGTACACACACACAGTACACACACCGTAAACACACACAGTACACACACACACCGTACACACACACCGTACACACACACAGTACACACAGTACACACACACAGTACACACACACACACACACACACACCGTAAACACAAACACACCTAATTGGGAGCAGCCTCCAAATGGATGCTCTGGCAGGCTGGTCTGAGAGCTCTCTTTAATCCCCCCCCTTCCCCCCCTACCTCCCTCCCTCCCCCCCTA
>BROE01000014.1:2811377-2821831 GCA_036571765.1 Plecoglossus altivelis
GAAGATACTGGACTGCATCTGAAAGGCGTCTCCCTTTTCTGCTGCTGGTAGCCATGATAGGGCCGGTGGTAGAGTCCAGGGTAGGGCAGAGAAGGAGGAGCCAGGGCCCTTTCTCTGCTCATGGTACAGTCCAAAATCATGGGGAGATCTGATTGGCTCATGGTAGGGGCATAGGTCTGGGGTTGGTAGAAGGGGTCAGAGGTAAGTGGGAAGGATGTGTGATTGGGCATCCTGTGAAGTTCACTTGGAGCGGAAGGTGTGTGTACACCCGCACCCACCAGGTGTGTCTGTGTACCTTCCAGTTTGATCTTGCAATGGGGCAGTGGTTTGCTGGTGTTGAGCGTGAGCGATGTCGCTAGTATGTGGTTATTTAAGGTCAAGGCTCCACGATTTCTGTTGAGTTCTAGAAAGTATTAGGTAGAAGGTAGCGAGGTATTGCGTGTCGAATGATACGCAGAGGCGAGAGAGAGGAGGAGAGAAGGGAGGAAGGAAAAAAAGGTAAGGGGGGGGAGGAAGAGGAGTGGAGGCAAGGTGAGGGGGGAGGAAGGAAGAGAGGGGTGGGGGGGAAGGGGAGAGGACAGAATTTGTTGATGAAAATTTGAATACAACACAGAATCATTTGTTACCTGGCAACCAGCACAAATCACTATTTATTGAGAAATATGACGCCAGTGTCTTAGATTGAGAAAACTTAATGGTGATGTACGACAAGTGGCCCCCGTCACTAGCCGCTACTGTGACCGGCAGAGTGTGTGTGCGTGCGTGTGCGTGTGTGCGCGTGCATACGTGTGTGTGTGTGTGTGTGTGTGCGTGTGTCTGTGTGTATGTGTACCTTGAACTCCTCCTTGCGGATGCCCCCAGGGTGCAGGTGCTGCCGTATCTCATGGAGTACGGTGAGCATGGCGATGTTGGTCTTGCCGGCGCCGGTGGGAGCGCAGATCAGCAGGTTCTCGTTGGTGTTGTAGGCCGTCTCGAACACGATGGACTGGATCCTGTTCAGACGAGTCATCCCCCTAAACACCAGCTGGGCGATCTGCACACACACACACACACGCACGCACGCACGCACACACACACACACACACACAAGTTTGTTTTTCTATCCTAATGAGGCCCAACCATTCCAGTCCAAATTGTGTTATTTCTAACCACTAGCACCCAAGCCCTAACCCTTAATTTAAGTCTAACTCTAAAACCCATTAAAAAAAGCATTTTCAGCTCTGTGGAACAGGACAAGAGCCACACAAGGTCAGGTTTTTCATGTTTCACTATACTTGTGAGGACATTTGGTCCCCACAAGGTAGTTAAACAAGACCAGACCACACACACATACTATGTACCTCCTCAGTGTAAAAATAACAATAAATATTACCCGGGCGATCTACACTCACACTTGTTCAATTTAAAGTGAGTGTGTTACCGGAATTGGCAATATTGTTACTGGTTCAAAACAACAATACTGCTCAAGACCATCACAGTCACTAACACAAAGACACAGCAATCACTTCCCAGGGTTGACTGACAAGCCACGCCTCCCGCCCACACTCAGGTGCCAACTCCTGAGTGGTAGGAACAGCTGTCAATCAAGCTGCACTCTGCCCTGCTTCGCTATAGCAACAGAGAGTGGGTGTCAGTCATCCAGCTACTCTGCTGTGAAGATAGTCGGCTCTTTTGTGCCTTGAGGGACAGCCCCCAGTACACACACACACACGCACGCACATGCACACAGACACACACACGCACATTCATGGACACACAGACTAGCCTCTCTCTCTCACACACACACACACACACACACACAGACTAGCCTCTCTCACACAGACACGCGCACGCACGCACACGCACAGACTAGCCTCTCACTCTCACACACACACACATTCATTGGCACACACAGACTAGCGTCACACACACATACAGACACACACACACTCACTCATGGACACACATAAACTAGCCACACACGCGCACACAGACACTGACACAGACACACGCACACAGACACTGACACAGACATGCACACACACACAGTCATGGACACACAAACTATCCACACACACGCATACACAAACAGACATGAGATACAGAAGCACATTGGCCTGTTAAAGCAGCATCACTATGTACCCCTAACCTCTCTCATCCTGCACTCTTTGTCTCATCCCTCTCTCTCATCCTCCTCTTTCTCTCATAGCTCTCTCTCATCCTCCGCTTTCTCTCTATCACTCTGCCTCTCTCACTCTCATTCACCTCACTCCCTCTCCCTCATTCTCCCCTCCTCTCCCCTCCCTCCCTCCTCTCCCCTCCCTCCCCTCCCCCAGGTTGAGGAGAGGATGCCTCCAGAGTAGAGAGCAGCAGTATCATTTATTCAAGGATTCATTAAAAATATGTCACCACTCTCCACTCCGCTGTTTCGCTCCAACACTCATGAAAAGAAATAATTAAAGAGTGCAGTGTCATGCCACAGCCTTGCCGGTCTGGGCCGACTCTGACGGCCGTCCAGCCGGGGAACAGGAAGACCATGAGGTTATGAATGCATCAGAGGGCGGCTTTATTAGAGTCCACTTAGGCTGGAAGAGCAGGGCGATGTGGTGGTCTCGCAGACAAGTGAGTGAGGGGCCGCTGACTGATGGCATGGAACGCCTGCCTGCCTGCCTGCCTGCCTGCCTGCCTGCCTGCCTGCCTGCCTGCCTGCCTGCCTGCCTGCCTGCCTGCCTGCATACAGGAGGTTCAGAGCTCGTTCTTAACTCCGTCCAGAGAACTCTTCAAACTTTCATCTTCCCACTCTTCTCTTAGACCAGCCTTATCATTTCAGTATCATCTTCTACCACTGCTGTATCTAAATGACTGAAGAAATAACTTCCTCTTCTTACCCCCTCTTCTGTCTTCTTTTATATCTCTATCACTCTCACCATCGCCCCCTCTCTTCTCCAACCCTTACTCCTTCTCCATTCTGGACCCCTCCATCACTCTGTTTCCACAGCTCTCTCTCTCCATCTCTCTCTCCATCTCTCTCCATCTCTCTACATATCTCTCTCTCCATATCTCTCTCTCCATCTCTCGCTTTCCCTTCATATCTCTCCATCTTTCTCTTCCCCTCTTCTTTTATATCTCTCTCCATCTCTCCATTTAAATCTCTCCCTTTAAATTTCTCCCTTTCTCTCTCTCTCCCTCTCTCTCTCTCTCGCCATCTCTCTCTCTCTACAAGCAGTGAGGCGAGTCAGGCTTCTTCCTGTCCAACCAATTATTTCCCTGGAGGGCAAGGCCTAAGAGCACCAACTTATAAATATTCATGTCTAAATTAGCCCCCCCCCCTCCTCCCTCCTACTCAGGGCTCTAGAACACTCCGGTGTCGCCGTGGTGACCAGAGAGCCGCCGCGCTCACTTTAGCGGCTGGCACTGTTTTGATTTATCGACTTAGTCTGTTAGGAACCAGGAAGTACCATCCCTACCCTCGTTAAACATGCTAATTCATGCAGATATATGCCTGCCCCAATATTCACCTTGAGGTACTGCACACATGTTGTAAATATGAAGTTGCCATCGTTTAATGATCTTTGAAAATCAGCGCCGTCCCCCACCCCCCCCCACCGCCCTGTTCTCTCTCTTTCTTCCTCTCTTTCTCTTTCTTCCTCTCTTTTCCTTAAAACCATCTCTGGTTTCATTGTTATGCAAATATATGCGTGTGCAGCTTCCGAAGGGAGATGCACATGTCGCTAGCAGCCACCGTCTCCAGGGTGTGGACGCGTGGTGGAGATTCTCCACCTACTGAAGTGCATTAGCTGTGCTCCCGTCGATGGGTAACCCTAATCCATCCTAATCCACCACAGACCTATCCATGGACTCTGCACACGTCTCTGTCCATGGACTCTGCACACGTCTCTGTCCATGGACTCTGCACACGTCTCTGTCCATGGACTCTGCACACGTCTCTGTCCAAGCACTCTGCAAACGTCTCTGTCCATGGACTCTGCACACGTCTCTGTCCAAGCACTCTGCAAACGTCTCTGTCCAAGCACTCTGCACACGTCTCTGTCCAAGCACTCTGCACACGTCTCTGTCGAAGCTCTCTGCACATGTCTCTGTCCAAGCACTCTGCACACGTCTCTGTCCACAAGGCGTCCGGCGCCAGGCGTCTGGAGGAGGACGTCCTCCTGGTCTGGGATGTAAGACTGTGATGGGAAACCTGAATCACCTGACCAGGTGCATGTTTACTGCTTCTAACAGCCACTCTGACACACAAGAACACGCACTCAGAAACACTTGTTTACTCCCATCGCTCACTGCAGCTACATACACACGTACACGCCACACACACTTGTTTCTGTACACGCTCGTGGGTGTACACGCTTGTGTGTACAGAAGCGCACACAAAGCTTTTAGAGCACCTTTCTACTTTACCATGTCTGGGAAAGAGGGAAGGATCTAACCTAAGGAGTCCACACACACACAAACACACACACACACACAGACAGACAGACACACAGAGACACAAATGGACATACACACGCAGACACACACACAGACGGTCGCACACACACAGACGGGGACAGACAGACACACACACACACACACACACACAGACGGCCACACACAGACACACACACACACAAACACACAGAAGCCTGTCTCCTCATCTGTGTGCATCCATCCTGCTGAGCACGGTGACACTGTGAGCCACAGGGGGGTGCAGTATCTAAAACATCCCCTTACCCTCCCAACGACCCCCCAGCCAGGGCAGAGGAGCCCAGCCAGGGTAGAGGAGCCCAGCCAGGGTAGAGGAGCCCAGCCAGGGCAGAGGAGCCCAGCCGGGGCAGAGGAGCCCAGCCAGGGCAGAGGAGCCCAGCCAGGGCAGAGGAGCCCAGCCAGGGTAGAGGAGCCCAGCCAGGGCAGAGGAGCCCAGCCAGGGCAGAGGAAGGGGCCACAAACAGGCAACTACTGGAGCCTGGTCCATACGTGGGTGAGGGTTCATGTGTGTGCAGTATTTATGGCAAATGCCTGTGTGTAGTATTTGATGGGGTGTGCGCGCACGTGTGTGTAGTGTGTGTGTGTGTGAGTGTGTGTGTGTCCGTCTGGGTCTGCGTGTGTGTGTAGTATGTGTGTGTGTGTCCGTCTGTGTCTGTGTGTGTGTGTGTATGTGTGTGTGTGAGTGTGTGTATATGTGTGAGTGTGTGTGTGTTTGTGAGTGTGTGTGTGAGAGAGAGTCCACCTAACAGCAGGGTTACATAAAGTTTGTAATGAGACCAGCTGCTGGGATGTGCAGTATGAGAACCTCAATCTGAACCTCCAGCTGCTCCGACCGAGCCTGGACCGCCCAGAACCAGACCCCCCCCCCCCCCCCCCCCCCCCATTGTCCAGCGTTGGCCCAAAACACCTGCGCGTGTGCGCGCCATAAACGGTTGCGTGTTGTAAGTTAATACCTGAAAGTGTGTGCGTGTTTGAGCGGACAGGCCCACCAAACCTCCTGCGCATGTGTGCGTGTTTGAGCGCGCACACGCGCAGGAGGTTTGGTGGGCCTGTCCTGGTTGGTGGAGAGCAGGCTGTACGCTGACACGCTCGTTAACAGAGAGGATACAGAGCCTAGGGCCATATGTGCCGGCAGGACGGGAGGGGAATTCACTGCCTCTCACCAGCCACTTAAAAACACACTAATTGGACTCGCGTAGATCCCAGTAATGATTCTACAGCAACATCTAAATACCAGCCGTCTACAGCAACATTTGCTACTCATTTTCTGCCCTGGACGGATCAGCATAGGACTGACTGAGGGTTCTAGTTCAGGGTTCTAGTTCAGGGTTCTAGTTCAGGGTTCTAGTGCAGAGCTTTAGTTCAAGGTTCTAGTTCAGGGTTCTAGTTCAGGGTTCAAGCACTGAGTTTATTTCTAGTACAGGGATCTAATCCCTAGGTTCTAGTACAGGGTTCTGGTTCAGAGTTCTAGTCAGGATTTGAGTCCTAGGTTCTTCTAGTCCTGGGTTCTGGTGATTCTTCAAGAAGAGAACACTGTGTTGCTGTTTGCAGTGATGTGAGGAGCCTTGCAGTGTTTACTGTGAGTCTGTGTATGCTTCCAAACTAATTGCATCCCACTCTGCATTAGTAAAAGCTAAGAGATAGAATTGTTGTCATTCTCGTGGTTTCCTTTTAATTACTCCAGTGTTCCGTTTCATTCTATTTGAATTGGCAGCATGATCAACTTTTAATTGCCGTTTTTTAGCAAACAGCTTATCACCCTGTTCCAAGACCAATCACCTGAACACACAGCAAGCGGCACGCTGGTGAAAACACACACAGAAACCCACACCCGCGCGCAAACGCACGCAAACGCACGCAAACGCACGCAAACGCACGCCTCCCTTGTAAGCTATCACAGCAGCGCACACACACACATTAGCACACACAGACGCACACTTCTGTACGTCATCGCAAACACACACACACCAGATGTGTGCTGTACTTTGACAGAGAAGCAGACCTAGTTAAACAGAAGCCTCATTCATTTTTCCACTGTGAATCAAGAGAGGGAGAGAGAGACAGAGAGAGAGAGTAAGAGGGAGAGAGAGTAAGAGGGAGAGAGTAAGAGGGAGAGAGAGATAGGAGAGAGTAAGAGGGAGAGAGAGTAAGAGGGAGAGAGACAGAAGGAGAGAGTAAGAGGGAGAGAGAGACAAGAGAGCATAAGAGGGAAAGAGAGGAAGAGAGACAGAAAGAGAGAGTAAGAGGGAGAGAGACAGAGGAAAGCAAGGGGGAGAGAGGGAGAGAGACAGGGGAGAGAGTAAAAGGGAGAGACAGGGGGAGAGACAGAAGGAAAGAAAGAGGGAGAGACAGGGGGAGAGAGTAAGCGGGGGAGAGAGAGGGAGAGATAGAGGGAGAAAGAGTGAGAGGGAGAGAGAAGTAGAGGGAGAAGAAAGGGAGAAGCTACTCTCACATGCACCCACCCAACAGCAAGCTCCACCCTCCCACTCATGAGGGACATGTGGAGAGCAAATGATCCACTCTTCTGGTCTGTACACTACACTACCTCCACCCCCATCAGGTATATACTGGTCTGTACACTACACTACCTCCACCCCCATCAGGTATATACTGGTCTGTACGCTACACTACCTCCACCCCATCAGGTATATACTGGTCTGTACGCTACACTACCTCCACCCCCATCAGGTATATACTGGGCTCTATCCTCCACCCTCTCATAAAAGGTATCTTCACCCTCTCATAACAGGTATCTTCACCCTCTCATAACAGGTATCTTCACCCTCTCATAACAGGTATCTTCACCCTCTCATGACAGGTATCTACTGGTGTCTAGAGATCTACATGCCTCCTTTCTCTCTCCCATCTCCACACCTGCTTTGCGAGACTGTAAACTCACATACATGTCCGCTAAGGACCAGCAAATCAAAACTGGATTAGGAAATTCAATCAGGGTGGATTAATTATGGATGCCTCTCCGCCTTGCCTTGCCTCGCCGTGCCAGCCCTGCCCCCTCCCTCGAACACACGCTTGGCCGGGGGGAGACAAGGGGGAGGGAGGAGGGGAGAAGGTAGTGGGTGTATTAGAGAGTCCTGCCTCCACGGAAGGTGCCAAATGGGAGACCAGATCTGGAGGCCTGATTGAACACTCGCTGCTCCAATCCCACCTGAAGTGTGTGGATGTCGGTGTGTGTGTGGGGGTGAGGTGGGAAGGGTGGGGGTTAGGGAGCCAGACTCCCTAACCATCAGGCCACGACTTCCCTGTGTGCATGTGTATTTAGGTGTGCATGTGTGTTTAGGTGTGTAAGTGTGTGTATTTAGGTGTGTAAGTGTGTGTGTGAGTATTTTGGTGTGTAAGAGTGAGTGTGTATTTAGGTGTGCATGTGTATTTAGGTGTGCATGTGTATGTAGGTGTGCATTTAGGTGTGAGTGTGTATTTAGGTGTGCAAGTGTGAGCGTGTATTTAGGTGTGTAAGTGTGAGTGTGTATTTAAGTGTGCGTATGTATTTAGGTGTGTAAGTGTGAGTGTGTATTTAGGTGTGTAAGAGTGAGTGTGTATTTAGGTGTGCATGTGTATTTAGGTGTGCATGTGTATGTAGGTGTGCATTTAGGTGTGAGTGTGTATTTAGGAGTGTAAGTGTGAGTGTGTATTTAGGTGTGTAAGAGTGAGTGTGTATTTAGGTGTGCATGTGTATGTAGGTGTGCGTGTGTATGTAGGTGTGAGTGTGTATTTAGGTGTGCGTGTGTATTTAGGTGTGAGTGTGTATTTAGGTGTGCATGTGTATGTAGGTGTGAGTGTGTATTTAGGTGTGCATGTGTATTTAAGTGTGTATTTAGGGGTGCATGTGTATGTAGGTGTGAGTGTGTATGTAGGTGTGCGTGTGTATTTAAGTGTGTATTTAGGTGTGCATGTGTATGTAGGTGTGAGTGTGTATTTAGGTGTGCGTGTGTATTTAAGTGTGTATTTAGGTGTGCATGTGTATGTAGGTGTGAGTGTGAATTTAGGTGTGCGTGTGTATTTAAGTGTGTATTTAGGGGTGCATGTGTATGTAGGTGTGAGTGTGTATGTAGGTGTGCGTGTGTATTTTGGTGTGCGTGTGTATTTAAGTGTGTATTTAGGTGTGCGTGTGTATGTAGGGGTGAGTGTGTATGTAGGTGTGCGTGTGTATTTAGGTGTGCGTGTGTATTTAGGTGTGCGTGTGTATTTAGGTGTGCGTGTGTATGTAGGTGTGAGTGTGTATTTAGGTGTGCGTGTGTATTTAGGTGTGAGTGTGTATTTAGGTGTGCGTTTGTATGTAGGTGTGAGTGTGTATTTAGGTGTGCGTGTGTATTTAGGTGTGCATGTGTATTTAAGTGTACGTGTGTATTTAGGTGTGCGTGTGTATGTAAGTGTGAGTGTGTATTTAGGTGTGCGTGTGTATTTAGGTGTGCATGTGTATTTAGGTGTGCGTGTGTATTTAGGTGTGCATGTGTATTTAAGTGTACGTGTGTATTTAGGTGTGCATGTGTATGTAGGTATTTAAGTGTACAAGCCCCAAGAGCTGTTTATGTCCTTATGTGTATTTCCAGCTGTGTGTATGTGTGTATGTATGTGTGTGTGTGTGTGTATGTATGTGTGTGTGTTCAGGAGTGTGTAGAGGCACTCTGGAACATGAGCAATGCTTGTTGTGGAGAGCCACATATTTATTAAAAGGAATTAGGAAGGCTTTTACCGCCGCGACAACAGTTCGTTCCGAGACCTCTGATTCATTAGTTAAAAGGCACCCTAATAAATTCTCTACTTTTAATGTTGCACAGCGCTATTAAAGACACAGCAGCGCCACAGAAGCGCAGTTGCCCATTACGGCTTTCAATAAACGCCAATCTGAGCGAGGGCGAGGGAGAGGGAGAGGGGAGGAGGACAAGAGAGAGGGAGCGAGGGCGAGAGAAACAGAGAGCGAGAGAGGGAGAGAGCGAGAGAGAGGATGAGAGAAAGAGAAAGAGAGAGAGCGAGGGCGAGAGAAACAGAGAGCAAGAGAGAGAGAGAGAGAGGGCGAGAGAGAGAGAGAGCGAGGGCGAGAGAAACAGAGAGCAAGAGAGAGAGAGAGAGAGCAAGGGCGAGAGAAACAGAGAGCAAGAGAGAGAGAGGCGAGAGAGAGAGAGAGAGAGAGAGACAGAGAGAGAGAGAGAGGGAGAGAGAGAGAGAGAGAGAGAGAGAGAGACAGAGAGGGCGAGGGAGAGAAAAACGGTTTTCGAGCCAGCCTTTCAAAGGCCTCTCTAATAGGAGGTGAAGACATATTAGGTGCAGTGTGCCTGCGCTTTAGGGAGAGCGAGGCACTTTGGTTCTGAGTTGCCACAGCTTTGGCTAATGAATAGAGGCGCTGCTGATTCACCCCTGCTCAACAGAAGCAGCATCTCAGCTATCTGGATCACTCACTCTCTGCCCGCAGACGAGGGGGAGGGATGAGGGGGAGAGGCGAGGGTGAGGGACGAGGGGGAGGGTGAGGGAGACGGACACTTGAGCCAGGTTCAGAGCCGCTGCAAAAACAACCACAGCCGCCACGCAAGCGTGAAGAATTCGCGACATCAATCCGCCGCGGCGTCCCGCACGCACGCACATCCTCCCATCGTGGACGTGCCGCACGCACGCACATCCTCCCATCGTGGACGCGCCTCACGCACGCACATCCTCCCATCGTGGACGCGCCTCACGCACGCACATCCTCCCATCGTGGACGCGCCTCACACACGCACGTCCTTCCATCGTGGACGCACCTCACGCACGCACGCACTCTCTCTCTTTGTGAAGCTCACACACACGTTCACCTCCCGTGAGCGACAGCACAGTTTTAAAGTAAAGTTTTAAAGGGAGTAAGGGAGGGGGAGTAAGGAAGGGGGAGTAAGGGAGGGGGAGTAAGGGAGGGGGAGAGGGGGGAGAGAGGGGGAGTAAGGGAGGGGGAGAGGGAGGGGGAGAGGGATGAAGGAGGAGAGGGAGGGGGAGAGGGGGGAGAGGGA
>BROE01000014.1:2822258-2834512 GCA_036571765.1 Plecoglossus altivelis
GGACAGGAAGGGGGGGGAGGGGGAGAGGGTTTAAGACTGTGCACCTGTCCATGTAACACAGCTGACTATTAGCTCTGGGTACGTGAGCATGTGAGCCCTGATTTGCCAGAAGGGTGCTTTGTGAGGCCTGCTATTGGCCAGGAAGGGGTCGTGTGAGGCCTGCTATTGGCCAGGAAGGGGTCGTGTGAGGCCTGCTATTGGCCAGGAAGGGGCCGTGTGAGGCCTGCTATTGGCCAGGAAGGGGCCGTGTGAGGCCTGCTATTGGCCAGGAAGGGGCAGTGTGAGGCCTGCTATTGGCCAGGAAGGGGTCGTGTGAGGCCCGCTATTGGCCAGGAAGGACCACAAGCAGGAGCAGGGCAGGTTACCTCATCCATGTCGGCAATGTAGACTGGTTTCTCCTCGAAGCCGATGGGCATGGGATCGTTTGGGGGAATCTCCACCTCCTCAAACATCTTCTGGTCGTCTCTCCGAATGCCCTCCGGAAGCATCATCTGCACACACACATGCAACTTCCTGTTACACAGGCACAACTTCCTGTTACACACGCACAACTTCCTGTCACACACAACTTCCTGTTACACACGCGCAACTTCCTGTTACAGACGCACAACTTCCTCTTACACATGCACAATTTCCTGTTCCACACACACACACACACAACGTCTTGTTACAATCCTAACCTTCTGCTACACACAAATTCAATGTCCTGTTACACACAACCAACATCCTGTTACAACCACACAAGGTCCCGTAATACCATCCTGATCAACACACACACACACACACAACGTTTCCAGCACTGACTCGAACACACCACAGACCAAAATCACACCAGGAACCTGAGAAAACTCAACGACTTTCAATCATGAACTAACTGGCGCTCTCGCGCTCCAAACATCCTCACCGTTCTTTAATAACACACAACACCAGCAACACTCAGTATGCAAATGAGGGATAAGTGAAAGAAGCAAACGGAATTAAAAATCAAGATCCATCATAAAAACAGGATTAAAGCCGAGGCTTGTGGGTAATCTGGCGGGCGTCGGCTGGTAATAAGGTGATGCCAAGGCAGGTAAACAAACTGCTCCACGTTGCTGAGACGCCAAGGTCACATGACATCCGCCTCTGGAGCAGTCAGAGAAGGACCCCTGCTACAGGTGGTCTTCTGGCCACCTGTACCCAATCAGACTTCAGCACGTCACCTTAGCTGTCAGGTCATCGCTGGACGCTAGTTCAGATGGTATTACTCCAGAGAGCCTGGATAATCACTTCCTGGTCAAATCAGTTCCTCCAACAAGCGTGAAAAGATGATCAAAAATAAATGCTGTTATGAGCAAAACAACGCGAGGAAATGTAACTGCGATTGGAGGAGGAGTCTAAACAGGGGGGCGGGGCCGTTAGTCGGAACTGGGGGCGGAGCCCTGAGGGGCATCACCTTGGCTCCTCCCACGAAGGCGGGTGTCTTGATGGCTTCTTCGTAGTTGTTGTACACGTTGGGGTAGCGGATTCTCTCGTACACCCTGTCCCGACCCAGGACAGGGGAGCGCCGCGCGCTCAGCAGGGCCTGCTCCCTGGAAACACACACACACACAGGGAGCGCACACACACACACACACACACACAAGATACACACAGGAGCAAACACACACACACACACACATACACATACAGGGAGCGCACACACACAGGATACACACAGGAGCAAACACACACACACACACTTATACACAAGAGCGCACAGGAGTAAACACACACACATACGGGAGCGCGCACACACACACACACACACACACACGCACACACGCACACACACGCACACACACACACACGCACACACACACGCGCGCACACACACACACACGCACACACACACGCACACACACACGCACACACACACAAAACCATTAACAGCATGTGGAACACGTTTGGCCCTTTTTATGCGTTCTGAGACGAGCTGTCATTCACCTGTGAAGGGACACTTTAGTGAGTGTGTGAGTGTGAAGGTGTATGTGTGTGTGAAGGTGAGTGTGTGAGTGTGCTGTTGTATGTGTGTGTGTGAAGGTGAGTGTGCTGGTGTATGTGTGTGTGTGTGTGTGAAGGTGAGTGTGTCAGTGTACAGGTGTATGTGTGTGTGTGAAGGTGAGTGTGTGAATGTGCTGGTGTATGTGTGTGTGTGAAGGTGAGTGTGTGAGTGTGCTGGTGTATGTGTGTGTGTGAAGGTGAGTGTGTGTGTGTGCTAGTGTATGTGTGTGTGTGAAGGTGAGTGTGTGTGTGTGCTAGTGTATGTGTGTGTGTGAAGGTGAGTGTGTGTGTGTGCTAGTGTATGTGTGTGTGTGCCACGGTTGCCACAAGTCGTGTGTGTGTGCTAGTTATGTTAGTCTAGGTCGAAGTGCCAGTCCCTTGTGTGCTTGTGCTTGGTGTATGTGTGAAGGTGAGTGTGTTCGTGATGTGCTAGTGTCATGTGTGTGTGTAAGGTGATGTGTGCTTGTGTGTATGTATGTGTGCAGTGTGAAGGTTGTAGTGGCCTGCCCCCATGTGATCACCAGCTGTTTGCTAGTGATGTTGCCTGTGTGCAATGGTGAGTGAAATCTCCAAACAATCTGGCTGCACCTTTGCTACGTACGTGTGAAGGTGAGTGTGTCGGTTTGTGCTGGGTATGTGTGAAGAGTGAGTTGTGCTTGTGCTAGTGTATGTGTGTGTGTGAAGCGTAGTGTGTGTTGTGTGTGGTGTGTATGTGTGTGTTGTGTCCAAGGAGTGCGTGATTTGCATGTGCTAATCGTAGTGTGTGAAGGGAGTGTGTGGTGTGCCTAAGAGGTATGGTGTATGTCGTGAAGGTGAGTGCGTCCTGCTGTCGCTGGTGTTGCATAATGTATGGTGTGAAGGTGAGTTGTCGTTGTGTGCCTAGTGTATGAAACTGTGGTGGGAATGGTGAGTTGCGTTGCTGTGTATGTGTGTGTGTGTGAAGGGTGAGTGTGTGTGTGTAGCTGACAGTGCGTGTAGGTGAAGGTGAGTGTGTGTGTGTGCTAGTGTATGTGTGTGTGTCGAAAGTTGTGAGTGTGGCTGTGTGCTATGTATGTGTGTGTAGTTGTAAGGTGAGTGTGTGTGTGGCTGATGTATGTGTGTTGTGAAGGTGAGTTGCTGGTGTAGTGTGTGTGTGAAGGTGAGTGCTTGGTGTGTGCTAGTGTATGTGTGTGTGTGAAGGTGGTGTGAGTGTGTTAGTGTTGTGTGGGTGTGGAAGGTGGAGTGTGTCGTGTGTGCAGTGTATGACTTTGTGTGTGTGAAGGTGAGTGTTAGCTGCGTGTAGTGCTAGGTGTATGTGTGTGTGTTGAAGGTCAGTGCTTGTGTGTGTGTGTGTCTAAGTGTATGTGTGTGTGTGAAGTGTAAAAGGTGTGTGAGATGTGTGTGAGAGTGTATGTATGTATGTGTGTGTGTGAAGGTGAGTGTTTGTGTGCCTAGTGTACCTGTCGTGACTATCAACCAGACTGTCTGTGTGAAGGTGTGTGCCGTTGTGTTTGCTGTGTATGTTTGTGTGTTGTGAAGTGTGAGTGGTATTCGCGTGTGTAGCTAGTGTCATCTGAGTGGTGTGTGAAGGTGAGTGTTGTGTGTGCTGCTAGTGTTATGTGTGCGCGCAGTGGCGGTGTAGTGTGTGGTGTCCAGCGTGTGTGTGCGTGATGACGTGAGCGTTGTGTCCTAGTGTAGTGTTGTGTAGATGCACGTGCAGTGTGCTTAGTTGATGTGGTGTGTGAAGTGCCAGCGGTAGTCTACGGTAATGTGTGTCCATGTGACAAGGTCTGACTGTGTCATCTAGAGTCCAGGCTGGGCTTGAGTGCTGGCCCACCCAGCACGTGACGCGTGAGCCGTCTCTGCCCCACACAGCTGCTCTCTGCCCCACCACAGGTGTCATTCTTGCCCCACACAGTGCTCTCCCGGCCCCACACCCAGATGTCACCTACGTTCTGGCCCCACACAGTGTCCTCTCTGGCCCACACCACCCAGCCGTCTCGTATGGCCCCACACAGTGTCTCTGGCCCCACACAGTGTCTCTGGCCCCACACAGTGTCTCTGGCCCCACACAGTGTCTCTGGCCCCACGTGACTCACCTCCGCTAATCTCCCCTCACACTCCAGAGGATTCAGCCTGCTACGTTTTTAATTAAACAGATCACTGCTCAATTTCTATCCGTTGGAATTTCACTTTCCGAGGAAACTTTTTTTTTTTTTTCCAGAACCTTAAAACAGGCAGAATTAAAGGGGCTTGGAGTTCTATTGTGGAGTTCTATTGTGGAGTTCTACTGTGGAATTTTACTGTGGGGTTCTACTGTGGAGTTCTATTGTGGAGTTCCACTGTGGAGTTCTACTGTGGAGTTCTACTGTGGAGTTCTGTTGTGGAGTTCTACTGTAGAGTTCTACTGTGGAGTTCAGTTGTGGAGTTCTGTTGTGGAGTTCTATTGTGCAGTTATGTTGTGGAGTTCCACTGTGGAGTTCCATTGTGGAGTTCTATTGTGGAGTTCTACTGTGGAGTTCTACTGTGGAGTTCTACTGTGGAGTTCTATTGTGTGTTACTGTGAGGGAGAAGAGAGGAAACAAAGAGCGTTTGGGCCAGAGAAAGAGTTGATGGAGTGAGAGGAAGGAGAGAGCAAAGAGGAGAAAGAGAGAGCGACAGAAAGCAAGAGAGAACGAGAGGAAGAGACCAGGGTAGAAGGAGAGAGAAGAGAGGGTGTATCCCAGAGAGACCAGGATAGAAGGAGAGAGGAGCGATGATGTATCCCAGAGACCAGGATAGAAGGAGAGAGGAGCGATGATGTATCCCAGAGACCAGGATAGAAGGAGAGAGAGCTGGATGTTAACCTCTGGGCTCTCATCTCTTTAGGGTCGAAGCAGAAGGTGGAGTCTGCTGCGTCGGGGTCGTCAAAGCGCTTGTCTCTCTTCCGCTCTCTCTTCTCCTCCCTCCGAGACAGCCTGGTCAGCAGCCTCTCCTGCTCCGACTGGATCGTCACCTGGCAACCATAGGTGGGCTTGCTCACCTCGCCCCCACCCTTACGGCCGTCTGGTGGAGGACACGTACACACACACACACACACGCACACACGCGCACACGCGCACACACGCGCACGCACACGCACGCACACGCACGCACACGCACACGCACACACGCGCACACGCACACACACGCACACGCACACACACGCACGCACACGCACACACACGCACACACGCGCGCGCACACACAGATGGGACAGTCAGGTGTCTGTTGGTCCTGTCACAGATGGTTGGACAAGTCTAGTTCTGTCCACACTGCAACATTATGGTGACTTTATTGTGACATTACCAAGGTCAACAAGCCCCAAGACAGGGAAGAATGTGGTCATTTAACTTAACAAGCAACTGTGGTCAAATAAGCCTACTATAGACAGGTCTGCTTCATCTGTGTGTGTGTGTGTGTGTGTGTGTGTGTGTGTGTGTGTGTGTGTGGCATGGCGAGGGTTAAGCCCCCTGAGACAGCGTCTCTGTCGGAGGCACAACAGCTCAATAGAAGGCAGAATTGCTCTTGAAAGCAGATGAGATCTGATGATTGCACCGAGGCCTCGTCTGATTGTCTGAATGATCTCTTCTTTATCTCCCCTAACAGCTCTACCTGCTACGCCCCCCCAGCCCACACACTCCCCCNCCCCCCCCCCGGCCCCCAGCCCTCCTCCAGCCCCCAGCCCTCCCCCAGCCCATTACCGCTTTCTCCTCAACCCCCCTCACCCCTCCACCAGTCTCCCTCTCCATGCACCATCTCTCCCTGCCCCTGTCTCTCCCTGTTCGCTCCATCTCCCTCCCATAATGCAGTGCTCCTCCGGTCTCTCTGCTAGCCACAGCCTAGATTGCCTCCAAATCTCTTGACTGGTTTTCCAGACTCTCCCTCACGCACAGACAGACAGATGTCGGCATGACAGGGACCACACACACCACACACACACACACACACACAGGGCTTGTCTTAGACTGTCACCATCACAGTTGGCAAACACCCCTGCGGCGTCACCCTTCTGTTGCCGTGGCGACGGTGAGAGCGGGGCGGGTCAAGCGTTAGACGTCTCCAGTTCCGCTCGATGACACAGCTCAGGTAGCCAGACATCTGGTGGGCGGGCGAGGGCTAATTAAACACTGCTTCCTTACTGGTGCCTGCTTCCTGGAAGCAGTTGAGTTGACACTAGTCTCACCACTATGACACAAACACACGGCTAACCCGCTAACTAGCCAGCCTGTTAGCTGACACATGGCTAACCTTCTAACTATCCAGCCTGCTAGCTGGTACATGGCTAACCCGTAACAGTAATTAGTCACCTGCTAGCTGACACATGGCTAACCTTCTAACTAGCTAGCCTGTTTGCTGACACATGGCTTACCTGTTCACTAGGTAGCCTGCTTGCTGACACATGGCTAACCTGCTAACTAGCTAGCCTGCTCACAGTAACTAGTCACCTGCTAGCTAGCCCAATAGCTAGCCAGCGACAGAAACCAGCCCACCCACAAGCTAACCTATTTGCTCACTAGTAAGTCAACCACTACAAACAGCTATAAGTAATGGGGCTGTAGTTGGAAGTCAAGGCATGGGAGCAGTGTATCATAATGGCATGGTGTGTGTGAGTGTGTACGTGACTGTGTGTGTGTGTGTGTGTATGCATGAGTGTACATGAGTGTGTGTGTGTGGTGGGTTATAATGATGGGTAGACAGCATGTGGGTCCATGTCAGCAAACTGGCCCTCACAAATGGTAACACACACCTTACACACACTCAAACACACTTTAAACTGAGACCTTACACACACACACACAAAGTCACAGTCACACACAGTCACACACTTTGGAACCCACAGTCTCTCTCTCTCTCTCTCACACACACACACACACACACACACACACACACACACACACACACACACACACACACAGTGGAACCCACAGTTACCCAGCCACACACAGTTACACACAGTCACATATCTACACAATCAGACACACAACCACACACGTACACACACAACCTCCAGCCAGCTCTAACAGGATTGGCTGAAGTGTGAAATTAGTAATACTCACAGGTGCTGTGGCCACCTGCATTTGTCTCTGTCCTCTCAGTCATCCCTCTAAGAGAGGAAAGCTGGGCTGGGCTGTGCTGACTGCACTCTCACTGGGGGAGGGGGTGCAACAGACCCGCCATCTTAAGCGCTATCGCAGCATTGGGTCAGCTTCTGGGGGGTCATGTGTACGTTGCTGACTGTTGTGACTCACTTCGTGGAACCTCAGCTTCCTCCTTGGTCTGACAGATACGAAGACCGGCCCAGCGCGTGCACGCCAGAGTCAGAAGACGTGAGAAGAGAACTGGAGACTGTCAGTAACAATTAACGTGTCGGCCAACCCATTCGGAGCAGTGATAAAACTACATCGCACAAATGCTCGGTTACTTTCAACGGCTTCTGAAACGGATGCCTATCAGCCCAAGGGGCCTCGCTTCCGAGCAGAACACGCAGACTACGCCTCAGACCCTTTCACAAGAGCGCTCAAACATCACGCCCGTCAGCCTCCATCTGATGGGTAAACCGTGAGCGAGGGAAGATACGTACCAGACTGACAGCACTATTTCAGCTCCACTCACAACCACCGGACTCCACTTTCAACTCATTCTTTAGGTCCAAGGCCTCCATCCATATGTGTTCTACACTCAGCCCCCCCAGACCTCCCACTAACAACCCAAGTCTGAGGTGATATCGGACTCTACCCAGCGAACACAAAAATCACCCAGACAGTTTCTGGCCTAAGTGTGCGCTAACCAGTGCTTCGGCTTGGTTATCCAGCTGGCTGTGTTTCATCACTGGTTTTGAGCCTACCAGTGCATGTGGGGTGGGGTGTTAATTGAAGTTCCTTTGACGTGGGAGTCAGTGGGGACCGCCATCAAGTTTCATGTAGAGGTTCTGGGTTCTACAAAGGAAGCTATCGAAGCATTTCCTGCGGCGGCAATGATATGACTTGGAGTAGGGAAACTCGTCAGAGACCCAGTCCGCATCAGTTGCGACGGACTTGTTCTTGGCCCTTGCCTAATCACGGCCTCCTGGGCAGCTCACCCTTCTGCCACTCGCAAGCAGCGGGCGGGGGTCATCTATCGTAAGTAATCGATAATGCCTTCATAAGATGCAAAACGCTCTTTGGTGTTGGTGTATTTTGCATGGGTATACGGTGGCACCCTCTCCTACCCATGGATAGCAACTTTGAATTAGTAGGACTTCATCTGGGACGCAAAATTAATAGGGATAGTGTCCTCTTCTCCCGGGCGTTAGAGCTGGGAACACATTGCGTTCGGCTCGGCGTTCTCATCGGTTACACCTGAGCATCCCTACTGCTCCCTCCTCGCGGCCTCAACCACCCGAACACCAAACTGGTTGGGCGTCTTTCAACTTTTCATATTTCTTTTTTTATGAGGTTTCATCGCGTTCTCGATGCACCTTTTTCTCCCATTCCTCAAACTGTTGCTACCTCATTTTTCTTCACACAAATCTTACTAACTTCCTCTAAACAGTAACATCTCACGCTAAGTCTGGCTAGTTTCTATTGGACGAGCGCCTCTCTTCCGTCCCCCACTTCTATGTAAGCCAGCATATGGACTCTGATTGGAGCTCGGATTTTCAGGTCTTGCTCGAGGGATAATGAAATATTCGGCTTGCTCGACACGACGGGAGAATTTGCAGGAACTCAAAAGCAGTATTTTCCCAGATGATTTCCACTTTCCTAAACAAATGTAAACAGATCCAGAGCAATTAGCTCCACTCTACAGTGGAATGTAGATGGAGTCAGGCAGTACCCTAAGAGCCTGCACAGGACTCCAGAGTCTGTGTGCTTCAGTCAGTGTGTTTCAGTCAGTGTGTGTCTGTGTGTGTCTGTGTCTCCATCTGTGTGTGTTTCAGCCTGTGTCGGTCTGCATGTGTGTTTCAGTGTGTGTGTGTGTGTCAGCCTGTGTGGGTTTGCATGTGTGTGTGTGTGTGTGTGTCAGCCTGTGTGGATCTGAGTGTGTGTTTCACTGTGTGGGTCTGTGTGTGTGTTTCACTGTGTGGGTCTGTGTGTGTGTTTCAGTGTGTGGGTCTGCATGTGTGCTTGAGTGTGTGTGTGTGTGTGTGTGTGTGTGCTTCAGTGTGTGTGTGTGTGTGTGTGTATGTGTGTGTGTGTGTGTGTGTGCGTGTGTGTGTGTGTGTGCATGTGCTTGCTGGGTTTGTTTTAACCCTGGTCCCTACTTCCTCTCCGACTCTCTTCCTCTACAGAGGAAGAACACTCCGGATCAGGATGGCAGAACAGGAAGTAGACAAGCTAAGAGAGCAGAATGTGACCAGCTCTGATCACCAGCGTGGACCGAGCATCACTCCCCCCTCTCCTCTCACTCCCCCTCTCCCTTCCCCCTCTTCCCTCACATCCCTCTCTCCCGTCCCCCTCTCCCCTCACATCCCTCTCTCCCTTCCCCCTCTCCCCTCACTCCCCCCTCTCCCGTCCCCCTCTCCACTCACATCCCTCTCTCCCTTCCCCCACTCCCCTCCCCTCATTTCCCTCTTCTCTCCTATCCTTTCCCCCCCCCATCCTCCCTCCCACCTCCGATTCCTTCATCTCTCCAGGAAGTTGGGAGAGCGTGAGGTGAGGTGACAGGTCTCTCTTGTGGAGGAGAAGCTGCCCTCACACTTAATAAAGACTCCTGGAGGTAAACAGAAGACAGCAGCTAAGGCTTCGGCCACTACAACCTGACAGAGAGACGCACAGAGAGAGAGAGGGAGGGAGAGGGTGGGAGAGAGACACAGAGAGACGCACAGCGAGAGAGAGAGAGAAAGAGAGAGAGAGAGAGAGAGAGAGAGAGAGGGGGAGAGGGTGGGAGAGAGACACAGAGAGACGCACAGCGAGAAAGAGAGAGAGAGAGAGAGAGAGAGAGGGAGAGGGTGGGAGAGAGATACAGAGAGACCGCTACGTGAGAGGAAGGAGAGAGAGAGAGGAGAGAGGAGAGAGGGTGGGAGAGAGACACAGAGAGACGCACAGCGAGAGAGAGGGAGGGAGAGGGTGGGAGAGAGACACAGAGAGATGCACAGCGAGAAAGAGAGGGAGGGAGAGAGAGGGTGGGAGAGAGACAGAGAGACGCACAGCGAGAGAGAGAGAGAGAGAGAGAGAGAGAGAGAGGGTGGGAGAGAGACATAAAGAGATGCAACAGCGAGGAAGGGGAGGGGGGGAGAGAGGGTGGGGAGAGAGCACAGAGAGACGCAGAGCGAGAGAGCGAGAGAGGAGGAGATCAGAGAGGGAGATGCAGACGGTCACGTCACGGACTGTTTCATTGTTCCTGATGGAGGTTGTATCTGTGTGCCAGGCAGCCTATGACACGGTGTGTAAAGCCAGGAAGCAGGCGGAGCTGAGAAACAGGAATCTGGATGATAAGAGGAAGAAGATCAAGCTTGGTGAGCTGTCTCACTGCACCCTGTCTCACACGTGCAGCCTGTCTCACTGCACCCGTGTCTCAACGTTCTGGTCTCACTTCTGGTGTCTCACTGCTTCTGTGTCTCCCTGCACCCTGTTCAACGCAGACCCTGTCTCAGGGCTGCACCGTGGGACGTAGTCCACAGCTCGATCTGCTCGGTGTGCTCGACTAGCGTCATGTGATCTCCATGCTCTTGTAGTCTCAGGCTGAGGGTACTGAAGAGTGTATGGAAAAAACTGCTTAGTGGTCTCCCTATGCTTTGTGTCATTAGCACTGGCACGGGACTGTCTCAAACGAAATGAAAAGCGTAAGGGCCATGTACGTGCAACCTGGGTCGTGCAGAGTGCCACAGCGGCAATGGTCTCACTGCTGCGCTTGTGGTCTCACGTGACTCTGGTTCTCAACTGGGGCTGATTGTGTTAACTGATGAGCCCTGTCTCACTAGCAACGCTGTGTCATCAACTAGGGCAAAGAGAGGACCTAGTCTCACACCAAAAGACAAAGAGGAGAGACGCGGTCTTATGCGATTACAGAAGAAATTGGAGAGCTATCAAACAACAGGAATGAAGTGTCTGGGAATGCAATCAACAAGCACCTTCCCCACCATCTCTGCACCCCGCCTTCTAACATGGAGGAGAAGAGTGTCAGCACTTCCTGTTTTCATGCCCGCATCATATCCTGTTGTTCATTCTCGCTCAGGAGATGTCGGGAGCAAGATAAGGTGAGGAGGCGGAGCCAACGCTAGGCCACCCCCCTTCGGTCAGCTCTTGAAAGTTTTACAGCCGCCACCACCTCAACACCATACAAGGAAGTTAATATAGCAAGGTGATTAAATATTAAGAGGTGACCTTTCCAGATCCCAAACTCAGCTCTTTTCCTTCCATCCAGAAACTGACACTGAGTGACTCAAAGCACAGTAAGGGGGGGAGGAGAGGAGTGGGAGGTGAGACAGGGCGGTGGGGAGGGTGAGAGGGTGAGGGGAAGGTGAGGAGAGGGGTGAGAGGGTGGGGGAGTGAGGGGTGGCGGGTGGGGGGTGAGAGGCAGGTGAGAAAAGTGGGGGTTGAGAGAGAAAGAGAGGATGGGGGGGTGAGGGGAGGGAAGAAGGGGTGAGGGGAGGAGAGCGGGATGAGGGGAGGAGAGGTAAGAGGGTAAGGGGAGGTGAGGGGTGAGAGAGTGAGGGAGAGAAGGGTGAGGGAGAAGGAAGGGTGGAGGAGAGGAGTGGAGGTAGAGGGGTGAGAGGGTGAGGGGAGGTAGAGGGGTGAGAGGGTGAGGGGATAAGAAGAGGAGTGGAGGTAGAGGGGTGAAGGGAGGTAGAGGGGTGAGAGGGTGTGTAGGGGAGGTAGGGGCGAGGGGAGGGTAAAGGGGTGAGAGGGTGAGAGAGGTACAGGGTGAGAGGGTGAGGAGTAGAGGGTGAGAGGGTGAGGGGATAAGAAGAGAGGAGTGGAGGTAGAGGGGTGAAGGGAGGTAGAGGGGTGAGAGGGGAGGGAGGTAGGGGTGGAGGTGGGGGGGGAAGGGGGTGAGAGGGTGAGGGGATAAGAAGAGGAGTGGAGGTAGAGGGGTGAAGGGAGGTACAGGGGTGAGAGGGTGAGGGGAGGTAGAGGGGTGAGAGGGTGAGGGGGTGAGATGGGAGAGGGTGAGAGGGTGAGGGATGTGAGGGGTGAGAGGGTGAGGGGAGGTAGAGGGGTGGAGGGAGTAGAGGGGTGAGAAGGGTGAGGGAGGTCAGGGGTGATATGGGTGAGGGATGTAGAGGGGTGAGGGAGGTAGAGGGGTGAGCGGGA
>BROE01000014.1:2841951-2884451 GCA_036571765.1 Plecoglossus altivelis
AGGAAGGCCAGGAGAGAAAAGGAGGAGGAGAAAAGGACGTGAGAGCAGGGGCTGAGATATGAGGATAAAGGAGAGAGAGCAGAGAAGCAGAGAGAAGATGCAGGAGAGCGGCAGCGGAGAGGAGAGAGTGAGGAGGGTGAGAAAAGAGGGAGAAAGTAGAGAGAGAGGAGGAGAGGAGGAGAGGAGAGCAGAGGTGGGAGAGAAGGTGAGGGAGTGAGAGGAGCGAGAGGAGAAGAGATAGAGTGGAGAGGAGAGGGGAAGGAGTGAGAGAGGGAGGGAAAGAGCAAGGGGAGAGAGGTGAGGAGTGAGAGGAGGAGAGGAGGGAGAGTTGAAGAGAAAGAAAAGGAAGGAGAGCACATCACACACAAAGGGCATCCAACATCTAAGCGTGTCAGCGTGAGACACGGCTTCAAATGCCAGCTACGTGAGGAACATTAAAACAGCAACAGCACAGGTGGAGGCACCTACACTCAGTTACATTACAACAGGAAGTAGGAACTACACTCAGTTACATTACAACAGGAAGTAGTAACTACACTCAGTTACATTACAACAGGAAGTAGTAACTACACTCAGTTACATTACAACAGGAAGTAGGAACTACACCCAGTTACATTACAACAGGAAGAAGGAACTACACCCAGTTACATTACAACAGGAAGTAGGAACTACACTCAGTTACATTACAACAGGAAGTAGGAACTACACTCAGTTACATTACAACAGGAAGTAGGAACTACACTCAGTTACATTACAACAGGAAGTAGGAACTACACTCAGTTACATTACAACAGGAAGTAGGAACTACACTCAGTTACATTACAACAGGAAGTAGTAACTACACCCAGTTACATTACAACAGGAAGTAGTAACTACACCCAGTTACATTACAACAGGAAGTAGGAACTACACCCAGTTACATTACAACAGGAAGTAGGAACTACACCCAGTTACATTACAACAGGAAGTAGGAACTACGCCCAGTTACCTTAGAACAGGAAGTAGGAAGAGAGAGCGCAGGTGAAAGAGAGAAGGGAGGGGAAGAGAGAAGGAAATAGAAGGAGAGAGATAATAGCGTTGGATAGAAGGAAGAGAGAGAAAGTGAAAAAGAGGGAGAGAGAGGCAAGGGCAGGTGAAAGAGAGGAAGTGAGAGAAAGAGAAGGTGAAAGAGAGGGAGTGAGAAAGCAAGGGCAGGTGATAGAGAGAAACAGAGAAGGTAAAAGGGAGAGAGAGAGCAGGTGAAAGAGAGAGAGAGAGAAGCAAAGAGAGAGAAGCAGAGAGACGAGAGGGTAGAGAGAGAGCAGGGGGGAAGAGAGCAGGGGGGAAGAGAGAAGGTGAAAGAGAGGGGGAGAGAGAAGGAGAGAAGGTGGGAGAGAGAGAAAGAGAGAAGGAGAAAGAGAGAAGGTGAAGGAGAAGGGGGGGAGTGAGGAGGACAAGCAGGTTGTAATGATGAAGTGTTGCTCTAATCCACGGTGAACGATACACATGTCCCAGTGTTTCCTTCCTCACCAGAGAGGCAGTCACATTCACCAGCACATCCTCGGTCCTAGCCTTCACCTCATCACACACACACACACACACACACACACTACATATACCAATTACACACACACACACACATTCACACACACACACAAATTATGTAATCCCACACACACACACTTGTTTTTCTTGTGTGTGTAGCGGGGAGAGAGAGAGAGTGCAGAGCAAACAGAAGAGGCTAATAAATGATTTTAATTACGGCGTGCGGCGACCTTGACTTTTTTGGGCGCTGGCAGACGGAGGGAGAGAAGAAGAGTGTCTGAATTAAGCACCTGAGAAAGGGGGACGGGAGCTCAGCCCAGAGACTCATCAATCCTCCCCTCTCTCCCTCCAACCTCCTCTCCCTCCCACCTCCTCTCCCTCCCCCTGTCTCCCTCCTTTCCCTCCCACCTCCTCTGCCTCCCCCATCTCCCTCTCCCTGTCTCCCTCCTCTCCCTCCCCCCTCCTCTCCCTCCCCCTGTCTCCCTCCCCTCCCTCCCCCCGTCACCCTCCCTCCCCCTCTCTCTGGGAGGAGAAGGTCTTAACAGAACGAGAGCACAGTGTTGATGGCAGCTGTGTTCCCCCCGGTCTTGCTAGCTGTCTGGCTGATCCTAGTTTCCGCTCCTCTTCACCATATTCTGACCTCTGACCCAGACCAAGTTAACAAACACAAACTGGGCTTGATGCACTTTGGCCTGCTTCTTCCATCTCTGCAGGCCGCAGTCTTCTTGGAAACATCATTATTATAATTGAACCTTTTAATCAGGAGTTAAACGCTCTTGCTACTGGGCTGCACTCTACCCCTCCTTTTCTCTCTCTCACTCTCTATCTCTCTCCCTATCTCTCTCTCTCTACCCCTCCTTACCTTTCTCTCTCCCCCCTTCCCTCCCTTTCTCTCGCTCTTTCTCCCTCCCTCCCTTTGTCTCGCTCTTTCTCTCTGTCTGCCTCCCTCTCTCTGCTTCTCTCTTATATCTTTGGACGCTGAGGCTTTTCCTCTGGGTAGATTTAAGGTCAGCGTTCCAGACCCTGCCTAGTTTGACGAGCTAAAGGCCAAGGGTGAGGTGCTATGTAGGACGCATCCAAGATGGCCGCCGCGTCCAGCGCTGGGTCCGGCCCTGGCAGCGTGACGTGGGGGAGGGGGGGGGGGGGGGGGGGGGGGGGGGGGGAAGGTCAGGGCTGCGGTGGAGGACTCTCGTCTGACACTCGACCTCCCTCCTGGGACTGCTCAAAGTTCAGCCAGGTACTGAGAGGTCTACGGCTCAGGCTGTCTGAGCCTCCAGAGACCAGACATGCCTTCTGTCTGGTGTGCAGCCCAGAATAAAGGGAGACGGCAAAGCCTTTTCCACTGCAGCAGGCCAGCCAACACCTGTGGCCTTAATGCTTCGTTTATTCCCTGATCGCCTTTTTTTGAGGTTGTAATTCTGGTGTGGTTTGCATCCTCTCTTTGTTTATGCTTCACATCGTAAATGTGCCTCTGGAGTCATTAATGCTGGAGTTATGGGGGAGTTATGGGGGAGGTATGGGAGAGTTACGGGGGAGTTATGGAGGAGTTATGGGGGAGGTATGGGGGAGTTGCAGGAGAGTTACAGGAGAGTTATGGAGGAGTTATGGGGGAGGTATGGGGGAGTTACATTTATGGAGGAGTTATGGGGATGGAGTTGCAGGAGAGTTATGGGGGAGTTATGGGGGAGGTATGGGGGAGTACAGGAGGAGTTTGGGGAGGTATGGGGGAGTTACAGGAGAGTTATGGAGAGTTATGGGGAGAGTTAATGAGATTTACAGGAGAGTTATGGGGTTGTTATGGGGGAGGTATGGGGGAGTTACAGGAGAGTTATGGAGGAGTTATGGGGGAGGTATGGGGGAGTTACAGGAGAGTTATGGGGGAGTTATGAGGGAGGTTGGGGATGGCGGAGTTGTGGGGAGTAAGTTATGGGGGAGTTACAGGGGAGTTATGGGGAGTAACAGGGGGGGGGGGTTCAAGTGATAAGTGGGAGAGGAAGCTCATGTTTCTACAGTGCAGCGTCTAGTTGGTGTGTGTGAAGGACGAAGGTGTTAGTGATGATGGAGTAGAGGTGGGGTTGGTGGAGGTAGGGGGTGTCCTTACCTCGTTCTGCAGCTCGTCGTCACTCTTGTGGGAGGCCAGCATCTCAAACAGGGAGGAGCACAGCTCCTCAGGGCTGGACGCGATCATGTTCCCTCCGTCCAGGTACCGCTCCACCTCCGTCCTCAGGACAGCCCCGTCCGCCTCGCCGGCCCCGCCTCCCCCCGCCCCCCTCCCGCCCCCCTGGTGGCTGTTCAGGAAGCTGTCAAAGCCCAAGCCCCTCCCTGCCCCTTCTTCCGCCCCCTTCCCCTCTTCCCCCGCACAGGGCAGCTGATCGCCCTGGTCCAGGGTGTAGCAGTCGTACGAGAAGGCGATGTTGCGCCCAAAGGCGGGGCCACGCCCAGCTCGGTCGGAGCTCTGGGCACGGACGAACTCCTCCACCCGGGCCTCCCCCAGCGGCGCCACTGCCCGCGCCACCGCCGCGCACGAGGTGTCGGCCGCCGACGCGGGGAAAGGCCCGAACATCTGCTTGATGGCCAGGGTCTCCTCGCGGCCCACCTGCTCCCTGTTGTGGAAGGTCTGGAACAGGAAGACAGCGGCGCTCTCGATGGCATCCTGGCCGTCCTCCGAGCCCACTGCCAGAGAGGGGGGAGGGGCTTCATTAGGCGTTAGTTTCACCGCCATCGTCATCATCATGAAGTAAAGCAACATATCCGTCACAGACATTATTGACATTATCTTCGGCACACGAGACAACGTATCAGTCATGATCGACACCGTTATCATCACCAGATGCAAGGTCGTGGGTTTGCCTGATAACTTTTATAAGGAGGCGGCCTTGTTAACTAGTTCAACTGGATTTTCCTGAATCTTTCGTTGGGGGAGACTAATTTACTGTTGTCAAAAAGTGCGTGGAACAAAAGTCCTATTTTGTGTTATTTTTTTCACAGTGACGTCCCTCGTATAATAATAAAATGGCCTAGGTCTACATGAAGCCATCAGTCATTACCATCACCATCATCATCATCATCATCATCACTTTCATCTGTGCTGTCAGAAGGATTCTGGACAGGGGAACAATGCTGATTACAGTATACTGCGTTATTACAGTAATTACTTCCATCTCTACCATTATAATACCTTAACAACAGCTCCCAATAGGCAATTTTGTTATTATTCTGCACTGTATCTTGCAGCTGGAGAGAGAGTTGTGTGCTGTTTATATGGGAGGCGAAAACAGGATGAAGTTTGTGCACCTTTCCACTGCCACCCTAAAATAGAGCCCTCTTAGAACTCGCAGAACCTAGTGTGGAGAACAGTCCAGCAGTGTTCCAGACACAGCTTTTATTGGCGGAAGGAACATGGACTGGTTGACTAATGGCGGCAAAGAATGCAAAGCATCGAGAAGGGAAGGTAGCGAGAGGGAGAGGTGGGGAGAGGGAGAGGTGGAGAGAGGGAGAGGTGGAGAGAGGGAGAGGTGGGGAGAGGGAGAGGTGGAGAGAGGGAGAGGTGGAGAGAGGGAGAGGTGGAGAGAGGGAGAGGTGGAGAGAGGGAGTCCCTCCTCCTTCTCCCCCTGCCTCCTCCCTTCTCCCTCCTCCCTTCTCCCCCCTCCCTCCTCCCTTCTCCCCCTCCCTCCTCCACCCTCCCTCCTCCACCCTTCTCTTGCTCTTCTCTGCTCTGTGTGGGAGTTCCACCTTGCTAAGCTCACCCCTGCACCCTGGGCAAAGGGCTAGGTCGTGTTAGCAGCCGCAGCAACAGCACACACAACATGTCACCTGCTTCAGCGTTCTATGCCTCCGCTGATGATGAAGAGATGAAACGGTGTGTCTGAGGACAGGACAACATTTGGGATCTGTCTAGCCAGGGAGGGGTGGCCTGTTTCTCTGGGAACTTGGTTAGCTATTCTCTGCTTTGTGAGAAGGGCGACTTCCTGGTTACTAATACATGAAGCCAGGGGCCTTGTGTGCTGACCCAGGATCTGTCATCAGAGCCAGCGTGACTAGGCATATGGTACAGTCATGTCACACATGTAACCAGCCTGTCGGTCAGACAGCCAGGCAGGCAGCCAGGAAGCCAGGAAGTTAAACTGACAAACAAGTAGAAAACAGTAAACAGGAAGACAGACAGTAAACAGGAAGACAGACAGGAAACGAAGACAGACAGGAAACAGGAAGACAGACAGTAAACAGGATGGCAAACAGTAAACAGGAAGACAGACAGGAAACAGGAAGGCAGACAGAAAACGAAGACAGACAGTAAACAGGAAGGTTGACAGTAAACAGGAAGGCAAAAAGTAAACAGGAAGACAGACAGTAAACAGGAAGGCAGACAGTAAACAGGAAGGCAGACAGTAAACAGGACGACAGACAGTAAACAGGAAGACAGACAGGAAGTCAGACAGTTAACAGGAAGGCAGACAGTAAACAGGATGGCAGACAGGAAACAGGAAGACAGACAGTAAACAGGAAGGCAGAGAGTAAACAGGAAGGCAGAGAGTAAACAGGAAGGCAGACAGTAAGTACCTCAGAGCTCCCTGTCCTTCAACCCTACCCTGTCCCTCCTCCCCCCCCAGAGCTGCCCCTCCCCTGGGTGTGGTGCTGCATCTAGGAGATCCATCAGAGATGCGGCGGGATTAGAGACGGAGCAGGGACCCTGCCGAGTTCCAATCCCCCACCCCGCTGTTCTCCTCCCGCCTCCTCACCGCCCCCCTGCCGACCTCCCCATTGCCACCTTGCACGCCCACCTCTCCTCCTCGCCACCTCCCAGCCACCTCGAATGCCCACCTCTCCTCCTCACCTTCTCCCACTCGTCCATCAACCCCTCCCCCCCCCCGATCACAATGGCATTGAGTGAAGGAGAGAGAGGAGGAGCAGCCGTGCCCGCCACTGTCTGGCTTCAGAGGAATTCTGGGGGATTTGCATCTAATCTGATCATTAGAGGCATCAAGGTCAAATAGCCACCTTCGTGGCACGGTTGCTCAGGCAACTGAGGACGTGGCGACATGATGCCTTGTGTGAGTCAACTGTCTATGGGTGGAGGTTAGACCACAGAGGCCTTAAACCTTCCTCTCTGGGTTGAGTCAAACGATAAATGCGTCTTCTGAGGAATCCTATGTGATTCTGCTATAAAGATGTACCATACAAACCCATTTCAATGCCATTTTGCCGTGGGTTACCTACCAAATTCAGTTTCCAAGGCCATAGTCTTTGCCCTCATATTTTGCTCGTTTTCCAATCAATATTTGACTTTTGATAATTTGATGAAAGGTGTAAACCTGACACTGTAAACGAGTGAAGGTTTCCAGGCCAGCGAGTTGATTACCTATCTGCTTGGCAGCCTGCAGGATGCTCCTCAGCTCCTGGTTGGCTGCCTGTAGCTCCGCCTTCTCCAGGTTCTGAGTACAGAACTGGACGATCTTCTGCCATGTTAGGCCTCTCCTGGAGAGCTGCTCCCTCCTCTTCAGACGCTTGGTCTGGAACCAAACAGGAAGCAACAGGAAACAAAGATAGAATAGTTCACTACACTGCTCTCTGTAGAACACACACACAACCTTACACACAAACACACACAATCACACTTCCTTTCTCTCTCTCCGTCTCCACCACACACAATCACACACTTTCTGTCTCTTACACATATGCACGCACACACACAATCACAGTCTGTCTCTCTCTCTCTCACACACACGCACACACACAGACAAAATCACACTATTACAGTCACAATCAGACTCTCACTATCTCTTACACACACACACACACACACACAGTAATACTTAAGTCCATACATAACTGGAAGACAGACAGTATAACATAGCACATGTTAAATATCCCTGAATGGTAGGAGGATTGTGAATAAGCCTCCTTCTTATGCAACGGTTCTTAGTGCTCCTTGGGTCGTACTGGAAGGTCAGGGGGTAGCATTAACACTGTGACTTCATTACAATCAGCACTTCCATGTCCTCTAAAATGAGCCATTTTAACACAAGCTCAAAGATAATCTTCCCACTTTCCCACTGAAGCTGCAGTTTTCCCACTCGTGGGGATTAAAGGCAAGACCGACCAGAGCACAGGTGGGTGATCAGAGAAACCCACTGACACACAGGTCTAAACACTGTATACTACCAGAGCTGTCTCGGATCATGCTGAGACACGCAGGGAGAGGAGGGGGGGGAGAGGGAGAGAGAGAGGGGGAGAGAGAGAGAGGAGGGAGAGAGAAGAGAGACCTAAGGCGAGGAGGGAGAGAGAGAGAGAGAGAGAGAGAGAGAGGAGAGAGAGGGAGGGAGGGAGGGAGAGCGAGAGAGAGAGAGAGAGAGGGTGAGAGAGAGAGAGGGAGAGAGAGAGAGAGAGAGAGAGAGAGAGAGAGCGGGAGAGAAAAAGAGAAATAGAGAGAAAAAGAGACAGAGAAAAAGAGAGAGAGAGCAAAAGAGAGAAAGAGGGCAACAAAGAGGAAATGTTAATAGCATGGTGTGAAAGGAAAGAGGAGAAGAACTATCGACCGTTAAACAGTAAAGTCAGTTCCGGAGTTCTCTACATCTGTAGAGGGTGTCGAAGGTCACCGGCAGGTTACGCTTCATTTGAAGCTTCCTCCTAAATGAAAGGTGCCCCTACCCTAAGGTCGTAGACCTCTTCCGTGAAGTCCTCCTGCTTGCTGACGTTGGAGAACGAGCGCAGAGCGCCTGTGAGACGTGGAGGTGACATTGCCGACGGTTCCTAAGATGCTAACGCACGCCAATGTCCGTCTGCAACACAAGCAAAGTCGTTAGAGTGGGAACGTTGTCAAAAACATGAACTCGTAACGTCTGTTCGGTAACAAGTTAACCTGCTGACGTAGCCTCGCCCCCACTAGCCTGATAGCAACATCCCAGGCTACAGGGTTATGAAATACCATTTACCATTACAAATAAACCAGGGATTTAGATCCAATTCACATCATTTTATATATATTAATGATCATATTGCTATTGCATGGATTATGTAGGGTCTATTCGCAGTAGAATTAGCTAAATGTACCAAGTTAAACTTGCTAGCAGTAACTATGCAGCTTAGTTACTGACTACAGCTAGTTACCCTAAATGGGGATGCTGCGGAAAGGCAGAGAAACAGCTGTTTAAGAAATACCTCCGTTTTCCAGATACTTGGGATTCCCAGATAAATGCTTTAAATTGATATCGAAAGCTACGGAAGCTAGGCTAACTGTTGTGCCACGTTGTCCGAAGGTCGTGGTTCGTGGCTCTAAAACCATGATGCGCGTGACAACGTTACACAAAGAAGGAGATGCATGTTGTCTAACACCTGCAACAATAAGGGCTCATTTCAAGGATTAGAAACTCACCTTTTCACACTTGAACAGAGAAAAGTTAGCTATCTCGTAGCCGGCTCTGTCAACTCTGTCAACATACCCCACGTGTATTCGAGTGGTTGTGGGTAATGTAGTTTAAAGCGGATTTTGCGACAAGGGCGCGTAGCAAAGATTGTGTGAAAACACGCAGCCTGCCTCTAATGTTTTAGTAGTGTGTGTGTGTGTGTGTGTGTGTGTGTGTGTGTGTGGTGCCGATTACGAATTGTTATTCTGATTGCTGAGTTAAAATAAATATAATCAAATGTATGGCTGATTAGCTATAGGCTACAGGTGGATGTATATGGGCAGAAAGGGATGAAACAGTCACACGTTAAAATAATAAGTCTCTGCATTTTGAATATGCTGTAGCATTACCATAATTTTCATCCTACAACGCTACAGAATCGGACACCGACTATTTTGACCTTGCTCACAGATAGACAGTTAAGGACCAGGAGCCGTCTTGTTACATTCACAATAGACTACAGCGAATAAACTCGAATTTACTTTAACTCGGCGAATACTCGTGAACCAGGTATTAATCCACAGTCAGGTGAATACATGTTCCTTATGTTCATGTGCCTTTTGTCACATGTCCAAAGGAAGGAGGATTTTTTTGCACTTTGCAGATGGAATAGCTTGTCACGTATCTTTCAATGTCACGACGAGGTTCAATTCAGATATCCAGATTACTCATCAAATTATCCTCCACTTTCCACCCGAGCCAATGTCTCAGTGGTTTATCCTGCCGTATCTGTCAGAGCCGCGATTTTTAGATTTAGTTACACCAATCTCCTGCATGCATGCATGGGTTTACTGAGACCTGATGGTGCATGGCAATGTGCTATGAAGACCACACACACACACACACACCCTAAATCAAGGCCATAGGGGTTCGTACTGAACAATGTTTCAGTATTACTTGCGTTCATCTGGATTTCTCGTGTTTGCGGTGTCATCCCAGATACAGTTGTACTTAACACTAACCGAATGTTAAGTGAACATTGGCAAGCTCGACTTTACCACGGGCAAAGGCATGCGAATCGGGCTAACAGCCAAACATCAAAGAAAACCATGAAAATAATACATTCAGGCTAAAAAAGAAGTTGAAAGAGGATGAGAAAACAGTCTAAACATGGGCTATTCCACATGGGCTCATATTGCCGAGTAAACATGTAAGGATGTAAGTGACACATGAAGTAACTTACATTACCTACTAATCTAATGTTCAACAAAACCAGTAGATTCTTGTTGTTCTCATGGGTCAGATGAAATGATAGTCCACGTCAGCACTAGTGCGTAAACTGTCTGTTTGCTTGTCTCAACACAGAGCAGCTGATTAAAAATGAATTGAGGAAATACATCTTTCCTCGTGACAAAAAAAAATAAATCACTTGGAATAAAATGAGAAAGTTCGAAACGGTTCTTGGAATATAAATTGTTGTCTATTTCCCGGGAGCGATCTTTAATGTGTTTAGCATTTCACACGGTTTTCAGACACCCACCCTCCTATTTCCCACCGAAACAAAGCACTCTCCGCATGAAGAAATTACTGCTTAGCATTCGGAGCATTCAAATGCAGGCTATGGGCACATTAGACGGTGCTGCTTACTAATGCACTCTGGAGCCCAACACTAAAGCACTCCTCACTCCAAAACGGAAACAATGTAACCCCCTCTTGCTATCTACCGTCGCGTGAAGGGTCATTTGTTTACGTCAGGATGCCGTTGAATGCCCTGCTAATGCGGTTCCGGAATGCCCGGTGCCTGCCTCTCGCGCAGCACCGGATACCTATCCTAATTATTCACATTGTGAAGTGTTCTCCGTGGTGAAGGCCTTATCCCGCGGTGCAGCCACGATCGGATACATCTTAATAACTCACCTCCCTGGAACCTGCGTCCAAGCTGCCAGGGGCTCCGAACAACTAAGAGAAGAAGTGTGTGTGTGTGTGTGTGTGTGTGTGTGTGTGTGTGTGTGTGTGTGTGTGTGTGTGTGTGTGTGTGTGTGTGTGAGAGAGAGAGAGAGAGAGAGAGAGACAGCAAGAAAGAGAGAAAAAGAGAAAGAACCGCTAAATTGCACAGAACATAATGTGGGGGTAGCTTATGCACTGTAGTGTGTGTGCGTCTCTGTGTGTGTGTGTGTGTCTCTGTGTGTGTGTGTGTGTGTGTGTGTGTGTGTCTCTCTCTCTCTGTGTGTGTGTGTGTGTGTGTGTGTGTGTGTGTGTGTGTGTGTGTGTGTGTGTGTGTGTGCGTGTGTGTGTGTCTGAATTAGCTACAGTATGGCTGCAGTCTGGGTGTGGTTGCTCACCCATCACTGTGTATTCTATAGAGGCCACTTGTCCTGCAGAATGGGCTGGGAAAAGACCTTAAATCATTCAGAAGCATCTCCACTGGTGGAGTTGGGGGGCTCTTGTTGTCAAATTGGATTCCTGACTGGAGTAGTTTGTGGACAATACTTGAAAATATTGAAAAATCAATTTGAGATACAATCTAATGTGACATTGCATGGAGGGGAAAATCCCAGAGTAATCCTAAATAGAATGGTACAGCATACAGTCTCCAACTAGATGTAGAAAAAGGGCCGAACATTTTGCTGCGTAAACTAAAATAAAGTGAATGGAACGCTTAACGAATATATTTCTCAAATATAGAATATTTGATGAAGGATTGTATCCATACAAGTGGATGACAAATTAGGCAAATAAAAATATTGCTGATCTGAAGTATTATTGGAAATCACTTTCTTCGCTTGTGTTTTTGCAACGTCTGCCATGTGGACAACCACAGTGAACTTGCCACTTTAAAGTTTGGATTAGCGACGTACTTGCACTTGCCTCTCGTCACTCACCTCGTGTTTTAAAAGTACTGTAAGGATCAGAGGTGTCACACTTAAGATTCATTCAGGCTATTACTGTTAGTGTGGATGGAGTGGACCTAGAGTCAAGTGCCACATCTTTCCCCTCTCCTCCTCTCCCCACATCCCCTCTCCTCCTCTCCCTAGATCCCCTCTCCTTTCTCCTCACATCCTCTCCCCAGGTCCCCTCACCCCCCCTCTTCTCACATACTCTCTTCTCCCTTCCTCTCCTCCTCTGCCCTCCGCCCCTCTCCACCCCTCCTCTCCTCTCTCCTCCTTTGCCCTCCACCCCTCCTCTCCTCTCTCCTCCTTTCCTCTCCTCCTCTCTATTCCTCTCCTCCTCTCTCTTCTCAGGCACAGCAGCCTGACAGTCCATTCAGCAGCCAGGTGGACTTGCCACCTGACGCCTCCCTCCATCACTGGGTTGGGGGTGAGAGGATGGAGGTGGGCAGGAGTAAGGTGGGGGAGAGGACAAGCTGGCACTAACAAATTAGTCCAGACTGGAGGACTGCTGTTGCCCAGGCAGCAACACTCTTCATTACCAGATCTGAGTCGTCTGACCTAGGCTAGCCTCCAGAAGGGCTGGGGGAGAGGCACCAGGTAGTGGTGAGGCTGGAGGGACTGGGCTGAGGCAGAGGCTGGGGCAGAGGCTTAGGAAGAGGCTGGGCGTCCGGGACCAGGTAATGGTAAGGCTGGAGGGACTGGGCAGAGGTAGAGGCTGGGGGGCCGGGACAGAGGCTGGAGGTGAGGCTATAGGTTCCAAAGGTACTACAGGTTGACGCATTTTCTGAGGTCTCTCCGAAACACTCATCCATCCCAGTCCAGCTCTGTGATTGGTCAGCTCCTCACCACCTTTCTCCCAGTGTTCTTTATTTTTATTTATATATTCTAGTGCAAGTTGCATGATTACCCGTGACATCAACACAGTACAATAAGTACATGGGAAAGAATGGCTATTTACATGTTAGACATTGTATAGGTATGTATATTTAAGGCAAATTCACTGTGGATCGGATTGCAACGGAATTAAATGTAACTTTATAAAGGGAAACAGCAGTACATAAAAATGGTGCTATAAAGTTGATGCACATCTCTGATATAAACTTTTGCTCGTATTCTCTGGCAGATGTGGCCTACAAGCAGTTAACCTCTCTTTGTCTTCACACATACAGCAGCGACGACAACTTTGAGCGGTATAATGGGATGCCGCGAAAACGCACGCTGCCGAATGAGACGCCTCTCAACTGTTAGCATTTATAGATGATCCATTCGACAGGCGTCCAAATGAACAGATTGATTTAAACCTTCAGGAGACTGGACCCCTCGGCACCGAGAAACGCCATCCATCACCAAACACAATAGCTTTCTCAAGCGCGGCGCACGAATCAGTCCATCAGCCCGCGCCGTGCGGTGTGAGTGCTGAGACTAACCACATATGAAACCGGAGCTGCTCTCCACTTCTCTCCAGCAACACGAGCAGACCGTGCCTCAGCAACCTGGGCGCCTGGACACACACACACGCACGCGCGCACACACACGCACACACACACACGCACGCACACACACACACACGCACGCACACACACACACACGCACACACACACACGCGCGCACACACACGCACACACACACACGCTTTCACACTTGTGTCAGCGTGAAGTCTTGTTTAAGTGAAGAAGACCCCTCTTAAGGAGACAGTCTACAGTTCACTGTCTAGTTCTCATGGTAACTCGACCAGGCGTGAACGACGAAGAAGGGAACACCTCCGAGATCCATCCAATTAGTCCATGAGTCTGATTCAATATTTTGGCATGTAGTACCTGCAGTACTTTACATTCAGCATGTCAGCTATCACAGGCTCGTTCCTAACGTCTGTGTACAATTCGATGTAAAAAAAAAAATGTTCCGAAGGAAATAAAACTGATTGCAAATGTCATCCGCAACAAGCGTCTGTCAGTGTACAAATGTACAGTAGAATGTGTTAATACGTGGAAAGAACAGTAAATGTGGGGAAAAAAACAAGTAATCATGTATCCACCAACCCTTAAAGACATCATATTTTTGAACTGAGTTTCAAACAGTTATGCTTCGCTCGCATCAAGATGGTTGCCCTATTCACAATGCTTTTATGCTTTTTGTTTAATGTTACAATGTCGGCATTCTCCACGATATATCAATTCACCGATTCAAAAACACGTACTAACATTTACTGATATGATGGTGGTGTACACGTGTAGCTTTATCCACAACCACAAGGCTAAACTTGGATGACACTTGTATGCACTTGATAAAAATGAATTAGACCTGCACACGTATAGGCAGCTCATGCCAAAACAAGCCAGAGTATTTCATTGCATTTTGATGTAAGACCTATAGCTCACCTCCCGTCTGACTCTTAACTCTGCCTTTTTCTCTCTTGGTCTCACTTATTATCTCTTCCTGTCTCACTCTCTGTGTCTGTGTCTGTCTCTTTCCCATCTCCTTGGCCTCGTGCCTTGAGCGTTAACACGACGAAATGTAAATCCACGGGGAGTTTGAACAGCTTCTCTTCATTCAGCTGCAACAACGTATCACTGCTTCAAAACAATATTGCTCCCTAACTGACTGATTCCATTGTCATAAATGTTTTAGAGGGTGCAAAGTGAAGCAATTTACGCTCCTCTCGGCGGTTCTATATGTCAGTCGGCGGCTGGCCAAGGTGGCGGAGCTAGGAGAAATGTGCGGGGAATTTTAATCTGGACCTCAGGGTCATTTCGGCCCGTCACGAGGACGGCGGGCTACAGTCTACCTAACAAGTCTTACAGACCTGAACAGATGTTCGCGTGCCACGTTGTTATAAGACATCAGACGTTTTTTTCTCTCTCAAACCTTGCTGACTTTTTTTTTACATGGGTTCAAATCTAACAATGAGTTGAATCAACAAAGTCATACGCTCGCGCTGGTATCAGAGCCACGCGCTGCCCCTATCGCATTCTTATCAGTCTTATCGGTTCTCTCGCTAGGTTCTAAGAGTCTGAAAGGACATCTTTCAACAGATATCGAGCCAGTTGCTGCCTCATCACACAATGAAGCAAGTCAGACGAATGCTCACTCCGACGATATTGTAGGTCCATCCGTTGTCATGTTTGTGCCCTGAATTGACGCGGTAAGACACCATCTCCTCTAAACTATTGGACGAGTTAAATTCTGAACATCTGAACGGTGGAAGCGTGACGCATAGATGGGCTAGATATAGCCTAATTGAGCTCAAGCTATTTCGAGAATTTAAAAGGAAGCCTATGCACTGTATTTCAAAAAAAAAAAATCACATTAAAGTCATGGTTGCCACAAGGATGAAGGGATAATCACATGCTGACAGATTGGCTTTCTGTCACATTGACTGTTGAAGTAGCCTTCGTGGCCTCTTCAGAAGTTTCAAAAGTGCCACATTCCCTGTTGGAAAGAGGAGATCTGGTGTCGAGGATTCAACAAACCACTGATCATGACACCACCAACCTTCTGGTACCCTCCATCCCCTCCCTACTCCCTCCCCCCTTCCACTCTCTCCTCTCGACTGCCCCCCCTTCCGTCTCTTCCCTCCCTCCCCCCTTTCCTCCTCCTCCTCCCTTTCCTTCTTTCTCCCTGGTCTCCCCCGCTCTCCTTCCCCTCCTCTTCCTCTTCCTCTCCTATATCTTCTCTTCCCTGTGGTGAGTCCCTCCATCTTGCCTCCCCATCCCCCAAAGGGTATCTGAATTAAACATGGCTCCGTACAACGTGAGGAGTGATTGCGAGGCCCGATCGATATACTTTTAATCCCTTTCCTGCTCCCCTCTCATCCCCATTCTGCAATTTGAGTCCTCTGGCTAAATACGTTCTGGCTCTCATCTCTGTGTCCTCCAAGTCGTCTCTCCTGCTGTCCATTTTGTCGGGCTAAACACTTTCTTTCTCTTATCGCTCCTTTCTCTGCTCTCATTGGCTTCCATCTCCCCTCTCATCCGTGGAGTGTAATTCCATTCTTGTCAGATAGAGAACTGTTTTCGAGAGAGGCCTTGCAACTGGTATCTAGGTGTGTGCGTTCCTGATATGTCCGCTGCACACACTGCTCGCTCCAGATAGATGGATAACCCGCGAGACATGTAGCGTGCTTGTAACCGGATGGATAACGACCGAGACATGTAGCGTGCTTACAACCAGCGATGTAGCCAACCGCAGTAAACTGACGTACTTACAGCTCGGAAAGAGCTCGCCTCTAGAGTCCTACCTGAGTCACTACGTAAACTCAGCCAAACAGCCCCCTGGCCTTTTCTTTTTATATCAGAGTTTGAATAAATAAATATCATCTCCTAGTGTGACCTCGCGCGGGTTGCGGCTCCCCACGCGCCATCCTCCAATGCGGCACGAGCTAATAACGCTGCTTACCGCAGGGAGAAGGTCTCTGTCAACCCACTTTCACTTAATGAAGATGCTCTGTAATGCCGTTATTTTCTGACATTTCGCTAAAGGTTGTGGTACATTATTCTTGTGCTTGTTCTGATGAGGTTCCTTAATCCCATACAGCGAGTGGAGCTGATTAAAGCAGTGAGAATCCTCTGCCCCTTAGACGTGTATGCAGCAGAAGAGGTAACGTCTGAAGAAACAGTAGGGTTCTACCCACTGTGGAACTGTAGGGGTTCTGCATCACGTGGGTACTGAGGTGTTTTAGAATCTCACACACCTGAAACTAATTACTTATTTCTGACCCAAGAACATGACTGTTTTTCTTTTCGTTTCTTTGTGAGTTATTGTTTTCCTTTCTTTTGTTTAACATCTAATGGAAAACCTAGGCGTTGGTTTTTGTCTTGGAATCGATTATCTCCTCGGCCGCTTGGTTTATGAGAAGAGCAGAATCCAGTTGAAAGAATATTGCGGAATGTACACATCGTGGAAAGGGTTTTATGTCCTTGTTATCTGCTCCCAACTTCCTTGTCTGCGCCTCGCGTGCTGGGAATGAGTTGTTACCATGACACCTCGTTACATGCCGCGTGAAATCTCGACGCGTCCCCCACAACCCTCCCTTCATCGACGTGGCGACTACATGAAGAGAAGTATTCGGTCAACTTTAATCTGAAGTGGCACCGAGCATAGCATTTCTAATTAGCGTCAGTTTTGACTAATTATAGGCTGAGCTGGAAAAAAGAAAAGATGTCATTCCGCATACATGAAATATATTTTGAAAGAGTGAATGAGGGGAGTTGAGAGAGGCGGGGGATATGTACAAAATGAGAGAACGAGAGGGAGAGAGGGAGGGAGGGAGAGAAAAGAGAGTAATAACAGAGGTGTGCTGATAATCAGCATATTCTGATTCTGTTCTGTAAGCCCCGCTCCCTCTCCTCTCGTTCTAGGCATCTAGGCCAGGGACGGGCGCCGCACGTGCTGTGTGATGCAGGCTGGTATTTAGAAGCCTGACGTCACATCCAGGGCTGTGGTACCTCTGTCTCATTAGGCTGAACCCGCTAGGCCCAGCTCAGACTTCCGCTGGAGTGCTCGCCTGTAATTGGTAATCAGAGCAAGAGAGCGAATGGCACCTCGATAGCTTTTCACCTGTTGTCCGCGACCTCTCTGCGGCTCCGTGGAGGTCACCGCTCGACACTTGCTGTCAGCCCCCGCGTCCTCGCACGAACTCACACGGGAGCATACGACTACATAGTTCCCAATGAGAACGAGGTTGGCACTCTGACCGCCTTTGACGAGACATCCACGCTGAACGTAAACAGACGCTGTCGTCTTGCGCAGGAGCCCGTAAACCCATAGCAACGCACCGCGAACCACCGAGACCTATAACTGCTCCCTGGGCTTGTCTTTTACGACGCTGGAAACACAACGATGTCGGAATGATAAGCGACCTTACTTCCGCTTTTCACTGAACCCAAAACACATTTAAAAATACACTTTGTTTGCCGTGTGTCACGTTGGCTGGGCTGCGGCGCGGTTGCTATTCGAGGTTGCTGTTCAAAGGTAACGTTTCATCAGGTGAACTCTGGTGCCAATCTTCCGACCAGTCTCATCCTGCTGATTGTCTTTGAATTAGACAGCTGTTTGGACAGAAAAGACATCAAACAATCCCAGACAGCCCCAGGTCTGCAATCAACAACAAAAGTGTATTCCTACAACCCGCAATCTTTGCAATTATTTTAAGCGCGCCGCACAGATATAGAGGTGTGTACCGGCGTGGGGGCAGACAGACCCTTTCAACTAGAATTTTCTCTCTTTTTTTTTCTTTCCAAGGCAATCTTTCCCTGAGCTTGGAGAAGAGGGTGGTTCATCCCCCTCCCCTGGTTGCTGTCCTTGGCTCCAGCCACGCTGGCCCAGGCCTCATTAACAGCTGAGGGGGCAGCCATCAGACATAGGAAGGGAGATGGAGGGAGAGGGAGACAGACAGGAAAAGAGCAAGAGAGGGGAGGGGGGGGGATGGAGATAGTGGCCCGGGAAGAGGCATTGTGATGGATCCGCAGTTCAGTCGGATTGTGGAACTGCGGATTGGACGTAATTGTGAGGAGAGCAGAAGATCGCCGTGGTGATCCGAGATGGAATTACGGAACGTCTAAGAGCACAGGATAATGGCAACGCGCTGAGACGAGGGATCCAGAGGCAAGGTAGCCACTGTGCAGGTGGCTGTTCCCCACTCACGTCTCTCCACCCAGTGTGTTTAGTTGGGGGAACGGGAGCTCTCAGCTGGCAGCAGCAAACCGATCACACCTATAAAAGCATAGAAAACAGCAGAACGCAATTAGAAACCATTAAATCTTCACCGCGTGTGCGTGTTGACGCGCGTGCGAAAGTGAGAGGAGGAAACGCCGTCGACAGCGAAAGAGAGACGTCTAGAGAGAGGGAGAGAGAGGGAGGCGTTGAGAGAGAGGTGTTGAGAGAGAGAGGGAGAGAGAGGCGCCGAGAGCGAGAGACATTGAGAGCGAGAGATGACGAGAGAGGGAGTGAGAGAGAAAGGTAGAGAGATGTCATGAGACTGAGAGGGAGAGCGATGGCAAGAGAGAGAGACATTGAGAGAGGGAGAGAGACGTCGAGTGAGAGAGGGAGAGACATTAAGAGAGGGAGAGAGATGTCGAGAGGGAGAGACATTGTCAGAGAGAGAGATAGAGAGAGAGAGATGTCGAGCGAGGGAGTGAGAGAAATGTTGAGAGAGTGAGAGAGGTACACTACATAGAGAGAGAAGTTGAGAGAGGAAGGGAGGGAGAGAGAGAGGTGTAATACATAGAGAGTGAGAGAGAGAGAGAGAGAGAGAGAGAGAAAGAGAGAAAGAGAGAGAAAGAGAGATAGAAAGAGAGAAAGAAAGATAGAGAGAGAGAGAGAGACAGGGACAGAGAAAGAGAGAGAGAGAGACAGAGAGAGAGACAGAGAAAGAGAGAGAGAGAAAGAGAAAGAGAGAGAAAGAGAAAGAGAGAAAGGTACATTACATAAGACAAGCTGTATTTTGTTTTTTTGTATTAAATTTGAATCACCTTTTCCTCTGTATTCTTCACAACATGTTTGTGTTTGTACAGTATGTAGAGTGTGTACATGTACAGTATGTAGAGTGTGTGTACATGTACAGTATGTAGAGTGTGTGTACATGTACAGTTTGTCTGTAGTGCCTACATATGGAAACATCTATGTACAGTATGTAGAGTGTGTGTACATGTACAGTTTGTCTGTAGTGCCTACATATGGAACCATCTGTGTACAGCGTGTTTACTTGGTCTCTGCCACTTGAAATGGAAAATTAATTCATTATTATAATCATCCATTAAAAGTTACTGTGCATTGTTAAACTGTTTTGTTTTCGGATTTATCATCCGAGCCGGATAAGCATGAGGACGATGTGGGCTGAGGCCTTAACCAAAGCAGCCTGGGTTCAAATCCTACCCAGGCCCTTTGCTGCATGGCGGTCTCTCTTTTTGTCTCTCTTTCGCTCTCTCATTTTCTCTTGTCCTCTCTCTCTCTATCTCCTTCTCTCTCTCTCCCTCCTTTTTCTCTCTCTCTCTCCTCCTTCTCTCTCTCTACCTCCTTCTCTCCCTCTCTCTCTCCCTCTCTCCTCCTTCTCTCTCCCTCATTCTCTCTCTCTACCTCCTTCTCTCTCTCTCCCTCCTTTTTCTCTCTCTCTCCTCCTTCTCTCTCTACCTCCTCTCACTCTCTCTCTCCCTCTCTCCCTCCTTCTCTCTCTCTCCTCCTTCTCTCTCTCTCCTCTCCTCCTTCTCTCTCTCTCCTCTCCTCCTTCTCTCTCTCTCCTCTCCTCCTTCTCTCTCTCCTCTCTTCCTTCTCTCTCTCTCTCCTCCTCCTCTCTCTCTGTCTCTCCCTCTCTCCCTGCCTTTCTTAGTACACCTCACTTAAACACTGTGCATTGAAGCAGGGAAAAGGCCCCCAAAAGATATCTTTAAATAATGACACAGTGGACTGCTTGACAAGTATGTTTAACCTGAACATTCATGCCAATGAAGCATATTTAATTTCATTTTGATAGAGAGAGAGAGAGAGAGAGAGAGGTGGACAGAGAGAGGGAGAAAAATAGAGGAAGGAGAAAGAGAGAGAGAGAGAGAGAGAGAGAGGGAGAAGGACAGAGGAGGAGGTGGGGGTTATTGCAAGTGAGGTGAAATTTCATAGAAACGATCTGTCTCGTACAGAAAACCCCGCATTGCCAAGCCCAGTAACACCGAGGTTCTCCACCACTGTGCCAGTCAAGATGCTCTGGTGGAGGGTTCAGTCAGATGAACGTATGGCTGGTCTTCAGAGTGAACTGTGACATACATACAGGTCTCGCTCTGTTGTTCAGAGAACATGCCCAGGCTAGCGGCCTGCGTGAGTCACACCGGCAAGACTGGAACACGCGAGCAGCAGATGAACAATGCGTTTCCATGGAAATGGTCAAGGCTAGTGAGCTGAGAGAGACGTGAGGTGAGGTGAACTTGGCGGGAGGTCGGCTCACGCCTCGGCTCTCCTCTTCCGTCCTCCTCCCTCTCCTTCCTTGTCTTTCCCTCTCTTCTTCCCTCCCTTCACCTCCTCCCTCTTTTCCCTCGTCCCTCTCCTCCTCCCTCCCTCCTCCCCATCTTCTTCCCCTTCCTCTCTCTCTTCATCTCCCTCCCTCCCGTTCTCCACTCCTCCAATCCCTCACCCTCTGCTCTCTCTCATCTCTCTCCGTCTCTCCCTCCCTCTCACCCTTTCTCCCTCCCTCCCTCCTCACTCTCCCCCTCCGTCCTCTCCCTCTTCTCCCCCCTCTCTCCTCTCCTCTCTCTCCTCCTCTCCCCTCATTCCTACTCTTTCTTCCTTCTCCTCCCCTCTCCCCCCCTCATCATCTTTTCATTATCCTACCCTTCTCTCCTGCCCTCCTCCTCATGTTGTCTCCTCCCCTCCTCCTCCTTCTCTCCCTCTCCCTCTCTCTGTCTATCCCTCTCTGTCTCTCACTATATATATATTTCTGTTTCTCTCTCTTCCTCCCTACCTCCCTCCCCCACCCCCTCCTTCTTCATTACGCTCCTTCTTGTGCACTGTGCCTCTACTGAACATGCATGTTGGGTCGGTTCTGCCTCTCTCCAAGAACTCTCCTTGCTCTCCCTATCCGTCGTGAGTCTCCAAATCGTCGGAGCGCCAGGCTTTTGAATGCCCTTCTATGTGTGTGGTTGGTGTTGTGTGTGTGTGCAATGTTGTGTACAATGCTGTGTGCCATGTTGTGTGTGCTAGATGTTTAGGTTGTTATGTATGTGTAGTGTGATGTTGTGTGCTAGGACAGGTGTGTAATGTGATGTTGTGTGTGCGATGTCCCGATGAGTGAAGCCTGGCTGTTAGGTGTGATAGGTCTTTGATGATTTGTGTGAATGTTGTGTGCTGGGTTAGCGTGCTGTTAGTATGTTGCGTGCTGGTAGCATAAGGTGTGGCTAGCATGCTTGTGTGTGTGCTGTGTGAGTTGTGTGTGTACTGCGCTCCTGGCTTGTTAATTCATTGATGCGAACGCCCAATCCCGTCGGTGTATGCAGCATCGTGATACGTTCACATGATAGTGATGTTGCCTGTGCATGTCAGAGCAGCCCAGAGTGTAGTGTGAATGTTGCGTGTGCACTTGCTAGAGAAAGTGGCGCAAACGTGTAATGTTGATGTATCGCGCGATGCTTTGCTAGTATAGGTCGAGCTTTCATAAATACCTCAGTGTAGATGTATGTGTTTGTATTTGTGCTGTATTGTTCGTGCGTCTTAGTACAGGTGTAAACTTTAGAGGATTGTGTGCAAAAGTGGATGTTGTGTGTGATGTGTGTGTTTGTGGTAAGTGAAATACTTAGTGATGTGTAGTGTGATCGTTGTGATGCTAGAGTAGGTGTCTTGCTTATGTTTTATAACAGTGTTGAGTGTTGTATCGTGTGTGATTGTTTGTGTTGTAGTGTGATGTTGTTGTGCTAGGACAGGAATGTGCACTGTGCCTGTCACTGTGATGCATGTGTGTGAGTGTGGGTGCCCTGTGTACGCGACAGACCTCCCTTCACCAAGGTTTGGCCATGGGAAGACCCTGGGCTGTGTGGCACCTGTGATGCTTTGATCCTCCTACCATCTCTCTCGTGTTNNTCACGTTTGTGTGTGGATGTCTGTGTGTGTAGTGTGATGTTGTGTGCTAGGACAGGTGTGTAATGTGATGTTGTGTGTGATGTTGTGTGTGTAGTGTGATGTTGTGTGTGTAGTGTGATGTTGTGTGCTAGGATAGGTGTGTAATGTGATCGACACCAATCATGTGTGTGTCAACTGACATCAAAGTCGATTCGTAAGTGGTGACCTGTATTGTGACATTTGTGAAGTCCGTGCGTGTCGTCGATGTGTGTAGTGGCTGACCACTAAACGATCAGTGCACTAGGACTACACACGCAACGATCCTACACACGAAGCGATTCTCGGACAGTTTGGATATATCATCCTTACGGTAAATTACGATTCGGTGAAGCATAATTACCTTTCACACTTTCACGATAACCTGAGAATGACTGGCCGTACTTACGGCACAGAGAACACTGAGGCATCCAGACACGCATGCTTGCATCCAAACACACACACACACACATATGTACACAACACACACACACACATATATATATACTCAACATACACACACAACCTACACACACATATGTACACAAACACACACATATATGTACACAGACACAAACACACATATGTACACAAACACAGACACACATATATACACAACATACACACACATATGTACACAAACACAGACACACATATATACACAACATACACACATATATGTACACAAACACACACACACACACATGTACACAAACACACACACACACACGTACATACCTTCACGCAAACACAAAACTACCAATATACACACATAAATGTACACAACTACACACATATGCACACAAACACACATGCGCTCAACTACACGTCCTAGCTTATGTACACACATACACATTCACACAGATGGACACATGTATGTGCACACACACACACACACACACACACACACACACACACACACACACACAGGGTCCGGGCCTCCTGGGTGAGAGTGAAGAGAGTGTTCCTGGATCACAGAGCTGTCATTGACTATTTATTTTAGTCGCCAACAAACCAACTCTTCATTCAGCGCGCTTGGGGGTGGTTGAATCAAAGATTCCTTTCATTTCAACACCGCTCTGCCGCCCCACACCGCTCTGCCGCCCCACACCGCGCTTTCAGCTCCACACTGCCCTCGCCGCTGCGCGATGACAGCCTTGGCGCAGAGATGCGGTCTACTGCCAGGAAATCTAACTCGAAATTGTATACGCTTTGTTGACTGCACTCAGACAAAAGACAAAAAAAAAAAAAAACATTTTCAACTGGTAGGTCTCACACTGTCTGTATCCGTTAAATATACAGTATATTCTGAAAATACCCAACTGCATGTATAGGCCACGGCTATTTATAGACTCAACCCCAAGCTAATATGCCATTTAATTGCGTGTTCAATTGTTCTGCGAAAACGCAGAGTCCCACCCAACTATTTTCTAATTATTTGAGCCACACATTGGTTACTTCACACCTCACTATATACGTACTGTGTAGCCTACATGTCATCATGCCGTCCAGATGAACAACCTGTCCTTATCTCTATTGACTTCCGCATCTGTCCCTCACCACTCAGATTCTTCATTTCATTTGACAAAGCCAAATCTTCCTAAGTTACATGCCGTGACACGGATGAAGGGTTCCATTAATTGATAGCCAATTCATTCATTCATTCACCGCTAAAGCGATTATTGCCAAGAACCACATCCTGTTCTCCCGTTACCTGGGGATGTTCAGCGGGCTGTGTGACTGTCTCTTCTTCTCCCTCTGTTGCTTTAAGCAGTGCGTTTTTTCGTCCAACAGGAGGCGTGTCTTCCCCACGGCCGGAGTGGCGCGCGGCGAGGCTGAGGTACCCGACTCCGCTCGTCTAAAGGAACAAATGAACTACTTTCTCCCGCTCTTGTGATACTTCTCAGCTCATTCTGCCCTAAATAATCGAAGGTAAGCCGACATTTATAAGTTTAACATGATTACCCGTTCGTCGTTCGACGCAATGGTGTATTTTTTACACGCCAGTCTGGGCGATTTAGCGCTGTGTTAAATGGTTTTGCACGGACCGCACAGGTGAGAGACGTGAGAGTTAACACCCTCTATCCTCGACAAACGTCCTTAAAACCTGACGACGATAATAAAGGAAAACCACGACCATCCTGACCCTTCACGTGAACACTTTTAGCAATGTTGGATTTTTATTTGGGGGGGAATCTGGCGTGCGCGCGCTGTCTTTAGAGAGCGGTCACTGTCTTTTGCTGTTAAAGGTTGTGACTTGTTCTTTAATAAACCGTGTAGAGACGTGACCCCCAGGTCTTTTCATGGCCCCTGTTTAAAATGCTGGTCCCCTCACGAGTGCACCCGCGTAGCTGTTGACTACATGGTATCCGGGTGAAAAGACTTTACGAGGTCATTAAACGCCTATAGCAACCGTACAAATCGTGGCTGTCAACGGTGTTGACGTGATCCGCTTTATGAATGATCCATAGATAATGTGTGATAGGGCTGGATGGAAACTAACCGACTGGTTGCGCATGTAAATTCCACTGCTGATAAACACATTACCCACGCGCACAGCAGCTCTAAATCAACTTTATGATCAGGTGGTGTTCTGTCGGAAGGATTAACACGATGGCTTTTAAACATTTACTTTGTCTAGAGTGGAAATTCTGAGAACTAACATTTAGCCTAGAAAATCTTGTCCATTTGTAGTCGTGACATTCTTTCATTCTCTGTGTGAAAAAAAGAGGACTTGGGTTTTACAATTTGCATCCGTGCCAAATGTGCGTGCAACGCGCCAGTCACCCCGGCCGTGCTCACTACTCTAGGATCTTTGCAAACCATCTGGAAAACGTAGCTTTTACTGTAATTTCCTTTAGTTTTATGAGAATGAATAATTGCATTTTTAGTGCCATCCTCAAATGTGAGATCAGCGCTTTTGACCGATAAATATCCAAGCACGTGGAAATTGTACGCATTTACCCAAACCCAGCACCCAAGAACGATTGATATCCTTAAAGATAAAAATCAAAATGGAAATGTAACTTTTCAGACGTACACAGCAAAATACACTGGAATTTTACATATATAAAACATGTGGTTAAAAACCATTTGTGAACGTATTCCGCGCTTGAACGCGAAGCGTTTTATCCAGACAATTTACGCCCGGTTTTTCCCTGGTCCACGCCGAGCGTGGCTTGTGATTCTTTGCTGACAGACATCATATTTAATTTCATATTTCCCTCTGACTAGATTGTGGAATTACAGTATTTGTTCACAATGCCCAGGCAATATATGTTCTGAAGCCTGGTGGAAAGAACAGAGGTAACGTATCTTAGAAACGGGTTGATGCCATAACAAAGCGGGCTTTGTTACCACACTCTCTTGTTAAGACCGTCCTCGAGTTATTGACGAAGAGAGACAGTTTGTCTTACTTGGAATCAAAGTTATTGAGCCCATTTACGCGACAAGGAAATATCACTGACGCTCCATAACGTATCACATTCAGCATGTAGCTCGCGGCAGTCTCGTACTTCCCGTACTCCCCCGGTCGCTTTTGGTTTTAGAACTCAAGTTAAACAAAAGATAACCTTTTCAGATCTACAGTCTGCTGTGAAATGTTTGAGGGAGTTGTCCATGGTGCTACGAATGCATGTGGCTAAATTCATGTTGAAGTGGGCTCTGTTCTAAAGGGTTTGATGGTTTAGTCTACCGCTCTCCGTGGTCCTGAAATTTCTCCGCCAGCGGAGAGCGAGCAGGCAAGTTGGAACCGCCAAGTGGATGAGAATTGGAATTAGTTATTTGACCTCTAAACTTCAAAAAATCTAAAAATCACTGCATGTGTCCTTTGTGGATTACATTAGAGGTTGCGCAACACTCTCCGTCATCAGATACAGCGCTGTTCACAGGGATAATGCTCGAAGTTACCGATTTCTAAGCATGAGTGGGCGGGGGCGAAAAGTAGTGTCAAGTTAAACATGTCACGGGCCTAAGGCTCGGTTTGGTCCCGGAAGATGTCTCGGTGTACGTGGACCTTTATATGTAAAAAAAAGACCACCGCATTCGCGATGACATCAACGCTCTCTTATAATAGGCTGCTACTTCGAAAACGAAATATATTTGTAAACATTTTTTTTTACACTACAGGCGTTTACATATCTGGGACAAACGTTTGTCTAATGGCGTAGTCAAAAATAACATGGTTATAAGAAAACGTTCAATTACAGGCTATTTGAAATCAAAACCTGTTTGAATACGTATGTTGTACGATATGTATGTTGTACTGTATGTTGTACTTTGAATGATTCTTGTGGTATATGTAAACATTCCTTTGGAGTGTAATGTACTTCAAACATCTCAAAGCTTGTTATGAAAAGGTTATCAAAATATCAAAGGCGCTCGACATGCACTATTTAAGTGTAAACATTACCTATACACCATGTGCACGATTGAAACATTTCAAAGTAATCGCTCTCCAAAACACAACAGTAAAAACATGCACGACAAACCTACTTGTCAATTGCTCGGTCCCTAACAATAATATTTTACCACGGGCAATATTTATAGCAATATTCATAGATTAGTTTTACAGCAAGCCGCTGGTTCATTCCACCCGTAGCGACGGCCATTGTACTGTGTGGCTCGAGGAAATCCGAATAGTCTACCGGAGACAGACGGAGAGAGAGAGAGCCGGAACACTGCCAGTTTACCACACACGGGAAAAGAGCTTTTTGGTTTTAGACATGGATCAGAAATATATACGCGGTCAGCGCGACCCGCGAAATACGGCCATTCTTCCCTGTGTGGCTCTCGCACTGGTCTTGGCTCGACGTCAGACGCTGTACTACAGCAGTGCAGCAGAATGCTAGCATAGACATCTCGCCTAGTGGCTTTCAGACTCCTGTGCATTTGTGACTTGCGCGTTCGTCTCCCGAGAAGGATACCGACTGGATATTCAACACCTTCTTACTGTCCGTGTGTGTCTTTCTTTCAGGCCACCCTTGAATGGATTTCGGACGGATTTGCACAGCCTAATATGGATGTTTCACCGCTAGCTGACTCGGACGCTTGTTTGTTGGCGCAGTGAGCCGGACACGCAGAGCTTGCTAATGGATGTGAGGAAACGAATGCCCTCTCCTTAAGTGACCATGCCGTGATCCTAAGCTGGGGACCGTCACCCTGATTACCGCTAACAGAAGAATACCGGGGAATCTACCGATCCAAAGGAATAAATAGCGTGCATCACACAAGCACCATGAAGATAAACTCGCCGTTGATAACTAATGTGAGATTGAGGAGCGCAGTCAGGCTAATTCTGCTCCTATTACTGTGCGTGGGGTATTCTCGTGGGATGCCACACGTTCTAAGATTCGGTGAGTCATTTAATTTCTTCGTTATTTTTCTGTTTCCGCATTTATGTATTGAAGTTTGTGTCCAGACCTCAATGTCAGTCTGGCCTGAACTCTAACTGTTGCCATGGTTGCCGAGTAAGCATGTTTCCTAACCTGCGAGCACTTTCGGGAGTGAGCTCGTGCGCTCGGTCCTCCCTGATAAATTCACCAACTGTGCCTCGTCAACGCTGAACTGTCTCCACGAATTAGGCAAGCCCCCTGCCCCCAGCACGAGGGGGAACATGTACGTCTGACATTCACATACCTGTTACTAAATGTTGGTGATCATTCAAATATAACATGAGCTGTAGGAAGTTGTGAATTAGGCCATTTCGAAACGCTTCCATTTCTACTCGTGTTGTCTAGTCGCAAGTGCCAAGCTATGGGTGAATAATGAATAGGAAATACATTCTTGGCTGTTGTAACTTGTTGCCATGGAGCTCATCTTTCAAAGTTTGCATATAGCCCTGCCTTCTATCTCTTTCTCTTTCTTTCATTCGCCCTCTCTCTCTCTCTCTCTCTCTCTCTCTCTCTCTCTCTCTCTCTCTCTCCCTCTCTCTCTCCCTATCTCTCTCTCTCTCTCTCTCTGTCTCTCTCTTATAGAGAGACACAAGAAACAGATATTTATAAAAAAGAGATCAATGTTGACATGCCCCAAGCGAGCTTTGAATCATTTACGCGTACCTTTTGGTGTTGTTTTCTGCGCACGCTTCCCACTGTGTTGGAGTCTGCGAGGAGCACGTTTCTAATAGCAACACTTCAAGAGAATCCATTGGTTTCAAGCTACAGTATGGTGTAGGCGTGTCAGTGAAAGCTATATGTGTTGCAGCTTTCAATCCGTAGCTTTCACACCATTGGCTGTGTCCTCTTTCTCTTCAAAGCACAGTGCGATTCACAGTTGTCCATGCAATTTCTGTCATTCCCCGTCTCTCTCTCTCCTCTCTCTGTTTCTCTCTGTCTCTCTCTTACACACAAACACACAAACACACACACACACGCGCACACACGCACCACACACACACGCCCCCCCCCCCCCCCCCCACACACACATCATGCTGTGCTTGTCCTGGTACATATCTTATGCCCGCGGGAAGCTTCCGTGGCCTCGACAAGCAAAGGTCATTTTTAGTGAAACTGAAACCGGCTTCGTCAGGGCGCCTCGCTTCAGGTTGGGCCTCCGGTAAGTTCCCATCTGAAGCCTCGCAGGCCCGGCTCAGCACCGCGGAGAGCGCGTGAGAGCCGTGCTCTGCCAGATCTCATCCGTGTACTGGCAGGCAGCGAAAAGGCGTACATATGCGTAATGGCCTTTTAGTGACAACGATAGTCGCAGTCGTCTTCTTTGTTGTATGGAGCATCATCTGTTAAGAGAAGCTTTTACAACGCCCGGGTATTTTTTCTCTCCAATTTGCAGTAGCCTGTTATGTATATGAGCACACGATATGTACGATGATCTGTACGATTTAGTATCTCAGTTATAGTTGGACTATAATTGAAAATTATTATTTGTATGATTGTTTATATTTGGCATCGTTGGGCCTTATTATTAGTGAAATTGCGGTCTCCTATTGTGTTTGCGTGCGAGTCCATATTTGTGTATGTCTGCCTCTTTCTGTGTATGTAAGTGTAGCGTAGGTGTGTGCGCGTGTTCGTTTGCCTACGTGTACGCGTGTTGGCGAGTCTGTGTTTGTGTGCACGCGTGTTCAGCCATGCGCCACCCCAGTCGTGTTGACAGACTCATTTTAGCGGCCGTTTTCCTTCGGCCTGGACCGAGGAGCGCTCGGCGTTCTGCTGTGTGATCAGATTGCATCTCTGATCCTGATAAAGAGCCCGAGAGGAGGACAGCTGGCGGGCAGGGGCTCGCGGAAGGGGACGCACGTCTCCATGGCTCCACGGCCGCTCGCAGAGGCCAGACGCGGTCATCACTAAATGACTCACCTGTGACTTAATCACGGGTGACAGTCCGCCGCCGTCTGATCGTCTATTTCGTTTCCTGAAGGACTCATAAAACATCCGCAGCCGTCCGCCGCGGCTTCTCGCGCTAAACAGATCAGATGCGCGCATTCTAAAGAAAATCCACGTCTTTGCAAATGTGCATCGCGTACCGTATTCTCCGACATCATTGCGATAGACCTAAATGATCATTTATGCATATGCTCAACGCTGTAGGGGCTCTCGGAAGCGGGCGAACTAAGTGCGTCTGTGGTGTTCGGGGTTAGCGAGAAGGTCAATATTTATTTCCTAAATACACGGGCAGAATACTGAAAGCAAGGCCCTAAGTCTTGAAGCTATTTAACACACCCACTCACTGACATAACAACCACGACAGAATCATCCTGTCAATACCACCGAGATGCTTACGTGACGTCCGAGAACAAGATCTCCTCGCCTTCCGCTAACCCGGATATAAGAAGCTCTTTCGGGGGAGAGAGCACCGCTGAGACAGAAACAGTGGCAGAGCGGATCGTTACGCGTTGAAGAGGCGCAGGTATGAAATGGATGTGATAAGCATAACAGTTTAATGAACTAACTAATTCTCCGCATAATCTCCTGTGGGGGTTTGCGGCGTGGCGGAGGCGGAACAGCGTGAGCGCTTGTGAGGGGGAGAGATGGGGCTGATTAGAAATGGCTAGGTGATCGTTTCACACCTGGTGTTGGAGGAGCGTGGAGTGACTCTTCAGGCGTTCACACATGTTGGATGCGTAATGGAGACGCGGCGTTCAAAGTGTTTATATCGAACTGTGATCGGGTGGGATGTGAGATCAAGTAAAGAAGAAAAAAACAACCAAATTAAGAAAAATAAAGAGAAAATCACGCGACGGGATGAAGCGTGGCAGGATGTTGACGAGGTGGTGCGACTGTGTGCGACGTGAGACATGTTAGCCGGAGAGGACTGGTTCTCTTCTAAATCCAGGTTCTCAACAACAATTCACTCCTAAACAGCGGCCCTAAGAAGTAGAAAGAGAGATGAGAGACAAAGGGAGAAAGAAAGAGCGAGAAAGCCAGCATGACTGAGAGCAAGAGAAAATTAGCAAGGGAGAGAGAGAGAGAGACAGAGAGAGAGAGAGAGAGAGACAGAGAGAGAGAGAGAGGGAGAGAGAGAGAGAGAGGGAGAAGTCAAAAGGAGTTAGATAAAGGGAGAAAGATAAAAGCCTGTTTGAGAGAAACAGAGAGCGAGGTAGAGCGAGGTAGAGCGAGGGAGAGCGAGGGAGAGCGAGGGAGAGCGAGGGAGAGCGAGGTAGAGCGAGGGAGAGCGAGGGAGAGTGAGGGAGAGCGAGGGAGAGCGAGATAGAGGAAGAGAAAGGAAATACCGTCCTTTTGTTGGACTGCATTCTCTGTAGACCAACTTGTCTGTTTGTCACAACAACGACCTTGACCTGGGACAGAAACACAGGCAGCATTGTGAGCTCTGAGCTCCACATCCTCCCAGCTGGTCTTTTTCGGCCAGTCCTATTGGACCTAAAGCTCCTTTGAGTCACCGACTCGACAAAAGACCTGAGATTTGGACACAGAATGTTTTTGTTGTTGTTGTTGTTGATTTTTAAAAACTCGTGTGCACGTGTGCCTGTACTGCTGTAGGAGAAGACCTGGACTTTATTAGCGGAAAGGGAGTGGTTGCAGACACACACACACACACATACACACACACACACACACACACAGTCACACACACACACACGCAGGCGCACACACACGCAGGCGCACACACATGCACAGCTGCACACGGGCACACACACACACACACACACATACACACACACACACACACACCCACACACACACAGATAAAACTTCCCTCCCCTGAGGGCAGAGCTGGGGTCAGCCGTATCGACTTGTAGGAATTCAGTATTCCAGTGGACATCTGTATACCTTTGTCCTCCAGAAAACAGACTCTGTTTTTGTTTATTAAGTACAGTTCAATATGTCAGAGTGGACTTCCTGGTCCCATATCCAGATGGAATTTCATTCCGTGACGGACATGTTCTCGCAGTTATCAGAGGTTGACTGTAATGTAAACAGGCACTTTCTCTAGGTCGCAATTGGATCAATTACAAGCCTACTAATATATCGCTGGTTCAACGACACGCGACCTCAGTTTGAAAAAGCTTTCCATCTTCTAAACGCCGTGTCGAAATGACGGCGTCATCCAGTAACGGCTTAGAGAAGAAGCTCCGGGGTCAAACGCCACGGGTTTCAGAAAGAGCCCCGTTTGGTGTTATGTGAACGTGCGCCGGTGTTCTGTCTGTGCTGCCCGCAGCAGGACAACACATGACACAGTCATTCTGCTTTCAAGGCATCGAGATGAGGGCAGACATGAAGCCTCTACGTCAGCTAGCAAAGAAGCTACCGAGCTGCCTTTAAATCTCCCTCTGCAGTCAGGGGCTGGGAGAGAAATCCCAGGTTAGAGCAGGTCTCAGTGTGTGTGTGTGGTGTGTGTGCGTGTGTGTGGTGTGTGGTGTGTGTGTGTGTGTGGTGTGTGTGTGTGCGTGTGTGTGGTGTTTGGTGTGTGTGTGTGTGTGGTGTGTGTGTGTGTGTGTGTGTGGTGTGTGGTGTGTGTGTGTGTGTGGTGTGTGGTGTGTGTGTATGTGTGTTGTGTGTGCGTGCGAGGACGTGCTATCAAACCAGCCACAGCCATACTGGTGGTATTGTCATCTCCCAAGGAGTTCTCTCAATAAATAACTAAACCATCTCCTTCAGGAAAGGTCAGACAGAACACCTCTGCACTCACTGCAATCACACGCACGCACTGACACACGTGCTCGTATGCACGCGCACACACGTGCACGTATGCATACACGCATGCACGTGTACGCACATGCACGCCAACACACACGCACGCCACGTTCGGTTGCATGCAATACATGTCACTCATTTTCTTACATAGTCATACTCCTGCAAACGCGTGCACACACACACACACACCACACACACACACACACACACCAGGTCTCCACGCGCTTCATAGACCGTGGTGGAAAAGATCTTAGCCATGGGTTTCCGTGTGTTAACTGTTCCTGACTAGCAAGGATCTTTTTTAATGAGCTTGAGTCGCCACAGGGTTGGCGTGGTGGGCGGAGTCACTAACATTTGTCTGGTTCGACTGTAAAACAATAGCAATATTTATTCTCTGTATCTAATTGGATGGAGTAGTGGACTTGTTCAGAAGTCGCGGGCACAGACCGAAACTAGGTTCTCCTAGAAACAAGCTGTTTGATTTGACTACTTTCCTAATGGCGTGTTTGTTGCGGACGCCGACTTCATGGGTCGACAACATGGCGGCAATCAAGCACATGATTGAGTGTTAGCTCAAGCAGATTACTTGTCACCCACTTTATTTCATGCTCCAGTCGCCGGGAGACAGCCTTCTGTCTACACGGCGCCGATCTCACTTCCTGTTCTTGAGAGAACGTCTCGTTCTGGCGTGGCTTTCCGCGCGGCAGCGGTGGGGGAGAGGGGGGGGGGAGCCAAGGAGCACATTCGAAAGCGTTCGGGAGCCCGTGTCTCTGGGCTTGCGACTGAGCCGCCGCCCGTGTCGAATGACGTGCGTTTATCGTCGGCGCGTGAACCTTGGGTGCAGTTACAGGGAGCTCAGTCTGACTGGGGTTAATTGATAATCCTCTTCCTGTTGTACCTGTGGCTTTTTCGCTGTCTGATCCCTGGAAGAAGCAGCCGCTTCCTGCTTCCTGGTCCAGGCGAGAAGATGAGCCGTCTGGCGTGGCGTTAAGCCGGGTGTTTACGCCGTTTTGGAGAACACAGAAATCCCGCCTTGACGCGTCTCTTCCTATATCTTTTGAAGGCCTTTCTCCTCTTCCTCTTTCTTGGTATCTCTCCCTCTCTCTCTCCCTCTCTCTCCCCTCTCTCTCTCTCTCTCTCCCTCTCTCTCTCTCTCTCTCTCTTCCTCTCTCTCTCTCTCTCTCTCTCACTCCATCCTTTTTTCTTAATCTCCCGCTCTCTCACCGTGGTCCTCAGTGTCTAAGTCAGCGCTTTGGTCCTATCTGGCCTGAAATGTTTCAAAGGGATAAAGAACACGTTTAGAAAATATTGCAGTTAATTGACTTTATTTGCCTTAGTGCTGCCAGTCTGGCTAATCAGCTCTCTCAGATTGACTTTAGCTGTTGTGGCTTTGTGGGTATGATTCCATGCTCTGGCCTGCAGCCAACACACTCCTGGTAAATATATTCAAATCAGCGTTAAGCTGCTTAAAATATTCATGTTTCACTCACAGCTAGGTTATAGAAAATACGAAACTGTCTCTGGCTAGCAAATCAGTGACACGGTTAGAAAATATATCATTTCAAGGTTTGAGGGAAACGAAGAAGGGAAACCAGGAAGGAGGAGGAGCGTGGGGGAACCTAGTGTCTTTCAGGAGGAGAGACGGACGGACGAGGAGAGGTGGGAAGAGGAGATGAGGAGATACGAGAGGACAGGGTGAGGGAGATGAGAGGGGAGAAGAGGAGAAGAGAGGAGAGGAGTGGAGAAGAGAGGAGAGAAGATAAGAGGAGAAGAGAGGAGAAGAGTAGAGAGAAGAGGAGAGGAGAAGAGAGGAGAGAGGAGGTCAAGGAGGAATGGACAGATTAGGAGGGGAGAAGAAAGGAGAGTGTGTGCCGTCTGTCAGGGCGATCTTCTGACGCCCCCCCACGCCCCCCCAACACCCCCATCCTCCTTCTCCTCCCCCCATCAGAGAGACGGTCCTCTCTCTCTCTCTCTCTCTCTCTCTCTCTCTCGGGCTTGTGGCTCCTCCATGTGTGAAGACATTTAATGTGCTTCACACAGTGATTATTCTAAAAGCCCTTTCCCTGCTCTGCATTCCTCTCTTGGCCTGAAATAGACAGTCTCCTCTGTTGGTTTAGCCAAACAGCAAATGAGGGAGACAGTATCCAGCTGTAATCATCTCCTCTCTAGTCTGGCTCCAGATGTCCCTGCGGTGTGATAATAAGTCTGGCTGTGGTGCAGGTAAGGGGGAGAGACATTGGAAAAGAGAGGAGGGGAGGAGAGGAGAGAGAGGAGATGAGAGACTGGAGGAGAAAGGAGAGACTGATGGAAAGAAGGGGGAGGTGGGCAGAGGGGAGAAGAGAGGGTAAAGAAGAGACTGGATGAGAGAGGAGATGAGAGACTGGAGGAGAGAGGAGATGAGAGACTGGAGGAGAGAGGAGATGAGAGACTGGAGGAGAGAGGAGATGAGAGACTGAAAGAGAGAGGAGGAAGGAGAGACTGGAGGAGAGAGGAGGAAGGAGAGACTGGAGCAGAGAGAAGATGAGAGACTGGAGGAGAGAGGAGATGAGAGACTGGAGGAGGAAGGAGAGACTGGAGGAGAGAGGAGGAAAGAGAGACTGATGGAAAGTAGGGGATGGAGGGCAGAGGGAACAGAGGATTGAGGTGCTGTATCAGAAAGGAGAGAGGACAGTTGGGCGAAATGCTGAGTGGGCAGACGTGTAACTGGAGTGTGTGGAGGTGACTTTGTCACTGTGCCGGCGAGGCTGGGGGAGGTGACAGGAGGGTGACAGGGAGAGCCAGGCGACGCTATAGCAACGCCCTTCTTCCTGGACACGAGGCAGTAACAGGAGACGGGACGCCAGGGGACAGACAGACTGACCAGGGCTGTCATCGTCCTTGTACTCTGTGGACTGGGACGTGTCTCAATGTCCTGGCTCTGACCTGGGCCCTTCTCACCATCCTGTTTGTGTGTGTGTGTGTGTGTGAGAGTGTGTGTGTGTGTGTGTGAGAGTGTGTGTGTATGTGTGTGTGTGTGTGTGTGAGTGTGTGTGTGTGTGTGTGTGTGAGTGCCTGCCTGTGAGTGTGCCTAAGTGTCTGTGTAAGCCTGTGTGAGTGTATATGTGTGTGCACCAGTGTGTGTGTGTAGATGTGTGCATCCCCATGTGTATGTCCCTGTATGCCTGTGTATGTGTGTGTGTGTGTGCATATGTGTGGATGCATGTGTAAGCGCGTGTGTGTGTGTGTTACAATCTGACGTCTCTATCTTCCATCTGTCCTGCTGGAACCCGTCTGGAGTGGGGAGGCTGGGGTGCAGGCTGTACAATACAGGCTCCCCACTGCAACAGCCAGAGTTACTCCTCTAGTCAATAACTCATTTATGGGGTTATGAATTAGAATGATCTTGCTAAGGGGAAGGTAGAAGCAAGCCTATATCCAACTGCCCGGCTCTAAAGAAACGGGAATAATATTCAGCTTGGAGAAATCGATGGAGAAATTCAACGCCACAGGGACTAATGCTAGCAACCCATTCCAGCTGCCTTCTGCTGCTATCTGTCAATCGTTGGAAATTCTGCTGATACACCACGAATCCAATACTGAAATGTCGTTTGGAAATTCCAGGCCATTTAGATGGGTTTGTGTGCTCGGAATGACGGCTTGACTCTCCAGGGGGAGGGATTAGATGTCGATAATTCTCTCTGTCTGACAGAGTTTCTCTTATTAGCAAATGTTTGGAGCAAAGTGTAACTCCCACAGCGCGTTGCTGCCACTATAAGGATATGTGTGTGTGTGTGTGTGTGTGTGTCTGTGTGTGTCTGTGTGTTCACTACTGGACTGTGCTGGGATAGTCTTGTCTGATTCAGTCTGGGCTGGTTTGGCAGATCTGGGTTACGTTAGTCTGGTCTGGGTTGGTCTTGGTTAGGTTAGTCTGGTCTGGGTTAGGTTAGTCTGCTCTGGGTTAGGTTAGTCTGCTCTGGGTTAGGTTAGTCTAGTCTGGATAAATTTAGTCTGGCCAGGGTTAGGTTAGTCTTGTCTGGGTACGGTTAGTCTGGTCTGGGTTAGGTTAGTCTGGTCTGGGTTAGGTTAGTCTGGTCTGGGTTAGGCTAGTCTGGTCTGGGGTAGGTTATTCTGCTCTGGGTTAGGTTAGTCCAGTCTGGGTGAGGTTAGTCCGGTCTGGGTTAGGCTAGTCTGGTCTGGGGTAGGTTATTCTGCTCTGGGTTAGGTTAGTCCGGTCTGGGTTAGGCTAGTCTGGTCTGGGTTAGGTTAGTCCGGTCTGGGTTAGGTTAAAAGTGGTGTTTGTTGGCATGGAAGACTTCCTCTGTCCCTGCTGATGGAAGAAGAAAGACTCACTTCAGGGCTTTCCTGGAAGTGCCGTACCAGCATGAGGAGCACACACAGCTGGATCCAACGTGAGGCAAGTGTGTGTGTGGGAGCTGTGAGGGTGGGGGTGACTGTGTGTGTGGGAGCTGTGAGGGTGGGGGTGACTGTGTGTGTGGGAGCTGTGAGGGTGGGGGTGACTGTGTGTGTGTGGGAGCTGTGAGGGTGGGGGTGACTGTGTGTGTGGGAGCTGTGAGGGGGTAAGTGTGTTCTGGAGCTGTAGGGCTGGTACTTGTACTGTGTGTGGAGCGTGTGAGGGTAGGGGGTGAATGTGGGTGTGGGGCTGAGGGTGGTAGCTGTGTGTTGGGAGCGTGTAATGTGGGTAGACACTGTGTGTGTTTGGGGAAACAAAGAGAAAAAGCTGTGAGGGTACTGGTCGTGTGGAGCTGGTGAGGGTGGGGTGACGTAGTTGTGTGTGTGGAGCTTTGAGGGGGGGGTGTCTTGTGGATGTTCGGAGCTTAGGGGTGGGGTGTCTGTGTTGTATGCGGAGCTATGAGGCTTGGGGTTGTGTGTATGTGGAGGGGGGGTGGGGTGGTGTGTCGTGGGGATATGTGTGGTGTTGGGGAGGGGGGGGTGGTGACTGTTTGTGGGTGGCGGGTAACAGTGTGTGTGTGGGTGCAGGTACCAGTGTGTGTGACGTGTGCAGGGGATAGCAGTGTGTTGTGTGTGGGCGAGGGATAACAGGGAGCGGTTGTGTGGTGTGTGTGCAGGGTGGTGTGTAGAGGGTGGTGTGTACAAGGTGGTGTGTGTTGAGGGTGGAGGAGAGATGGTGTGTGTGTGAGATGGTGTTTGTCTGTACTGCAGGGCATGTGTGTCTGTGTGATCGTGTGTGTGTGACTGTGCATACGTGTGTGCGTGCGTGCGCATGTGTTTGTGTGTATGTGTGTGTGGCAGGGGTAGCAGTGTGTGTGTGTGTGTTTTTTGTGTGTTTTTTTTTTTTGTGTGTTTGTGTGTGAGCAGTGTGTGATTGTGTGTGTGGCGGGTGGACAGGGTTGCGTGACGGGGTAGCATGTGTGCAGGGAGTGAGCAGTTTCATCGTGGCCAGGGTACCAGTATGCTTGGTGTCAGGGCGGAGCAGTGCGTGGATGTGTGTGTGGTTCAGGCGGGGGTTATCAGGTGTGTGTGAGCTGTGATGTGTGGGTGGCAGAGGGTGTTCAGTGTGTGTTGTGGGGTGTGCAGGGTAGCAGTGTTGTGTGTGTGTGCAGGGGTAGCAGTGCGTGGTGTGGGTTTGCAGGGTAGCAGTGTGGTTGCGTGCATTAGGGGGGTAGCATGTTGTGTGTGCGTTCAGGGGTAGCAGAGAGTGTGTGGCTGTGTGTGTGTGGCAGGCTAGCAGTCGGTGTGTGGGTGTGGCCAGGGCGGGTAGCAGTGTGTGTTGTGTGTGGCAGGGCGGGGCATGTTTGTGTGCGTTTCAGGGGGTAAGCAGTGTGTGTGTGTGCGTTCAGGGGTAGCATGTGTGTGCGTGCGAGTGAGCAGTGTGTGTGGCAGGGTAGCAGGTGGTGTGCGTGCGCAGGGTACGATATGTGTTGCGATGGCAGGGTAGCATGCGGTGTGTTGTGGTGTGTGTGTCATGTGATGATATTGTCATGATGTCATGGGAGGAGAGAGGAGGGTGGAAAGAGAGAAAGGGGGAGAGAGAGTGTGTGTGCGTGGCAGGGGTAGCAGTGTGTGCATGTGTGTGCATGTGTGTGTTATTGTGTGTGTGTTTATCATTGTGTGTTTGTTATTGTGTGTGTGTTTATCATTGTGTGTTTGTTATTGTGTGTGTGTGTGCAGGGGTAAGCAGTGTGTATGTGTGTGTGGCAGAGTCAGACCCAGTGGTGTGTGTCGTTCAGGGAGGTAGCGTGGTGGATTGTGTGTGTGCGTGTCAGGGGTAGCAGTGTGTGTGTGTGTGTGTGGCAGGGGTAGCAGTGTGTGTGTGTGTGCAGGGGTAGCAGTGTGGCGCGTGTGTTGGCAGGGGTTAGCAGGTGTGTGGTGTTGCATGTGGGTAGCATGGGTTGTTGTGTTGTGCCAGGGGGTAGCATTGTTGTTTGTGTGCAGGGTAAGCAGTTGTGTGTTGTGTGTGCAGGTACGTGTTGTGTGTGTCTCACGCTCCTCTGTGTCTCGAGTGTTGTATGGTTTGTGTACTCTCCTCCGTTCAACTGAAAGCCCCCTGCTCCGGACTCTCGCTGAAAGCTCTCCTCACACGAGTTCGTCTGGTTAATCCTGCAGAGACTCGTATGAGATCCCAGCTGGCATCCTTGCCTGCGTCTTCTCGCTAGCATGGGAGGGAACTTAGACCAGCAGAAGACAAGCGTGTGGTGTGTGCTCAGGCGTGATTTCCTGTGGTATGTGGCTGATTGCACGTGTATGTGTGTGTGTGTGTGCGTGCGTATGTGTCTTATATGTGGAGTTTGTATGTGTGTTTACTTCCCTGCAAGTGCGTTTGGGTTTATGTGTGTACTTTGCTAAAGAAGTGCTTTAGCCTTCCCTCTGGTGTTTATCTGTTTGTTTCCCACTGCGGTGTGTGTACTTTTCTACAGGTGTGTACCTGTGTGTACCTGTATGCGTGTGTGTGTGTGTGTGTGTGTGTGTGAAAACACTGCTGAGCCTTCCATAGCAGGAGGGGAATCTGCTTTGATTTCCCCTGTCGTCGTGGACAGGCATGATCACTTCAGAGCAACACCTCACTGAGACCAAGAGGAGGAGGGGAGGGGGAAGAGAGGAGAGGAGAGGGGAAAGGTGGGGGGGGGAGGAGGGAGAGGAGGAGGAGAGAGTATAGGAGAAGGGAGAAGATGGGAAGGGAGGGTATAGAAGGAGGGAGAAAATGGGTTTTGAAGGGGAGGGGAGGGGGAGGGAGGGGGGAGGGAGGGAGAGGAGAGGAGAAGGAGAGGGTATAGGAGGAGGGAGGAGAAAGGAAGGGAGGGGACAGAGATGAGGAGGAGATGATAGGTGGAGGGAAGAGGACGAGAGGGTTTAGGAGGAGCTCAGGGGAGGCAGGGAGGGGGGAGTTGAGCGGAAGAGGGAAGGGAAAGAGGAGATGAGGAGGGGAGGGATGAAGGTCAGAGGAGAAAATGTGAAGAGACTGAGAGAGGAGAAAATAAATAACGGATGTTTCCTTTGAATTAAACATGACTTTAAACGGCAGAGAGGGGAGGGATCACAGTCAACACACACATCCAACACACACAACACATCCATCTCTCACATCCACAGGTGAACAGTGTGCATGTGTGCGCATGTGGGAGCGAGTGTGCCTCTGGTGGTTTCCCCAAACTACCATCACAGATTTCTTCTTACATGAATCATGATATTCTGCACATAGATGTTATACTCAGATCCATCATGTCTCCTTTATCTGATGATCTAGGAGAGCTCCTTTAGCTCTGGGCTGTAGAGCTCTGTGTTGTAGAGCTCTGGGCTGTAGCTCTGGGCTGTAGCTCTGGGCTGTAGAGCTCTGTGTTGTAGAGCTCTGGTTGTACAGCTTTGTGTTGTAGAGCTCTGGGCTGTAGAGCTCTGAGTTGTAGCTCTGGGCTGTAGCTCTGGGCTGTAGCTCTGGGCTGTAGCTCTAGGTTGTAGAGCTCTGGGCTGTAGCTCTGGGCTGTAGCTCTGGGCTGTACCTCTGGGTTGTAGAGCTCTGGGTTGTAGAGCTCTGGGTTGTGTAGCTCTGGGCTGTAGCTCTGGGTTGTAGCTCTGGGTTGTAGAGCTCTGGGCTGTAGAGCTCTGTGCTGTGTAGCTCTGGGTTGTAGAGCTCTGGGCTGTGTAGCTCTGGGTTGTGGCGCTCTGGGCTGTGTAGCTCTGGGTTGTAGAGCTCTGGGTTGTGGCGCTCTGGGCTGTAGAGCTCTGGGTTGTGGCGCTCTGGGCTGTAGAGCTCTGGGTTGTGGCGCTCTGGGCTGTAGAGCTCTGCTCATGAGATGCTCTCTCGGTTCTCTGCTGTTGCAGACACCACTTAAGCGGATGCTTCCTTAAGATATTGAGATCTTCGCTCTCCAGGAGATTACTCTTCTAGTGCTCCTCTAGTGCTCCTCCTCCTCCTCCTCTTCTTCCTCCTCCTCCTCCTCTTCCTTCAGCCTACCCTCCTCCATCATCTACCAGGGTTTGTCTAACAACTTCCATAATTACAGAGAGCTCTCCAGTCCAAGTGCTGTTTCTTTAGGGGGGGATGAGAGCGTGAGCTGGAGAGCACTCAGCGTGGATAGTGTGTACTCTAGCTAGGTTGGAGTAGGCCCTCTTCTGCTTGCGGTTTGGCAGGAGAAGCCCAGACGCATTCGACTTCCCTGCACCAGCTTAGCACCATCTCCGCCTCGCGCAAAGTCTTCGGAAAAAGACTAATTGCGACCTGCGTTTAATCCAATTAGTCAGAACAGGAACCGTTAGTGGCGTAGAAACCCAGGAACAAAAGACGAGTTCGGGTTCTGTAAACAGACGTGGCCACTTTCCTGTGAGGACAATAATGATCCCTAATAGGGCTGACTGGTCGGGGTGGCATGGATGGGAGGTAATTACAGGGTTGCGTTGCCGTGGCGAAGGGCTTTGTTCAACACAGCGCAGCGTGACGCAGGCCTGGTGTGTGTTTACACCCTTCCTGGTGTGTGTTTACACCCTTCCTGGTGTGTTTGATCATTCGTGTGATTGTGTGTGTGTGAGACTTGGTGTAGAGTGCGTTTGCCCGCGAGAGAGAACGCGAGCTGTTTCTATGATCTATTCAGTGTAGCTTTCTCCAGCATGTGTTAATCACATGGTGTTTGTCCTGTTCCTACGTGTGTCACGTAACCTTTAGCTGAAGCTGCGGAGAAAATGCTTCAAACAGCCGAGAAGACCCAGGAAAAAGATTTGCACGGCTTAGAGACTAATAACTTCCTCAAGGGAAAGCAGGGGAAAGGGAGATGGAGATGGAGAGAGGTAGAGACCAAGGGAAAGAGGGGAGAGGGAGATGGAGAGAGGTGGAGATCGAGGGAAAGAGAGAGGGAGATGGAGAGAGGTAGAGACCGAGGGAAAGAGAGAGGGAGATGGAGAGAGGTAGAGACCGAGGGAAAGAGAGAGGGAGATGGAGAACATGCAGCCTGGACAGGTTTGTCAGGGCACCGTAATCTCAGGCGTGCTCAAACACGTGATACAGCAGAGCTGTGAGCGACCCTTCCCTTTGGCCCCACTTTTGGTTTGACCCCTGACCAGTGGTCCCTGGCCTCTCGTCTCTGTCGAAGAGGCAGGATGAGGCGGATAGACCCCCACTGGGGAGCCTGTCTCAATCAGTCAGACGGTCGGGCGCAAATCCCTCCTAAATAATTCACAACTCACTTGAGAGATGGACACAGACATGAGCCACCATCTTGCCCTGGCGGACCCTGGTTTCAAGCGAATCAATCACTCCTCCTTAAAGAGGTCCGTGTGTGCGGATGAATAATAGATGCGGCTTCTGTGGGAAGCCTGCAGGAGGTGTCGTGGTTCTTGTACCGAACGGCGAGGCTCTTTGAGGCTAACCTAGCGAGGCAGAGGGATCCAGCTAAATCCCGACCCACGTGAGAAGCCATCTTGCCGAGCGACAAGTCGTCCGTCAGTGCCCCGACGTGCAGGCGGCTCGAACCAAGCGCCGCCCTGCGAGGATCTCCTGACAGCTACGGGACTGGTGGAAGCTCGCTTGTTATAGGCGGACGGTTCATCCGATCTCCTGTCAAGTCCAAGCCGTTTCCTAGGACGACTTCACAGATGGTTATGTGTACCAAACTGTCGGAGAGGCA
>BROE01000014.1:2889451-2899078 GCA_036571765.1 Plecoglossus altivelis
CTCTCTGCTGAGTGCTGCACCAGATTAGGGTCAGCAGGTGACCCCCAGACGTAGCCCCTACCTCCCCCCGCGACCTCCTCCTCCTCCCCTCCTCCTCTCCCTCCCATGCAGACCACCTCAGATTGATTCTCCCGGTGGGTTCCAGAGATGCGCCGACGAGGAAAGCCGACGCGCGTCCATCTTTCATTTCCGCCTCGCCGCTTTTTTCAATACGGCTCCGAACGCAGCGGCTGCGAGCCTGCGGGACTCGTGATTGGCCGTCCGCTGCACGCGCAGCAGATTGTGGCGTTTACATGGTGGCGTTGTCTGTAGACGTGTGCGCGCCATAGCGATAGCTCTACGGGTGTTTGTTGGACTGTTGTAAATTGCAGGATTAGAATGACATTATTGTTTTCTTGTTTGAGTTCAGTTCCGAGCTCTTGCGGGCCGGATGGAGAGTCTCTCTGTAAGACGGTTAATATAAACTTGGTTTTGTCAGGGGAGACAGGAGAACACAGTCTATTATAGAAGACAATAAGCCAAGCAATTGGAAAAACGAAATCCTTTCAAAAAAAACGTTAATGACTTAAAGGATTGTTCCAAATCATTGTGTGAACGGGTTTCGTGCTGCTTTCAACATACCAAACACTGTGGTGTCATCTACATAGCAGACTCCACACCTGTGGATGGTGAGTGGTGAGTGATTGGATGTTTCAGGGGTTGGAGTTTCCGGTTGAATCCGTGGCCAGTCTCTCTCCTCAAGCCACACCGACTACAACTGAATCTAATTAGACCATCCTGACATGAGAGATGAGCACAAATATAATCGATATGATATCGAGTGTAGACCTTCTGTACTGAGCTTCTCTTTTGACCACTTTCTCCAACACACACACACAAACACACGCACACACACACACACGCACACACACACATGAACACGCACACATGAACACGCACACATGAACACACACATGAACACACACATGAACACTCATACACACACACACACGAACACACACACATGAACACGCACACATGAACACACACAAACACACACACATGATCACACATGAATAGTCATACACACACATGAACACACACACACACAGACACACACACACAGACACACACAGACACACACACACACACACAGTACTCTGGCCTCACATCCAGAGTGTTGCTTAGTGGCTGTGTGAGCGGGGAGTGAGCTAGCAGCAGCCCAGTGAGCTAGTGAATATTGATGCAGCAGTTATTGATTGAAGACCTGCAGTGTTGGTCCTCCTTCATCCTGCCTGCCCGCCTGCTGTCTGGGACACTTTATAGAGCTTCCTGTCTGTGGCTGGCTGCACATTACGAGACCCCCGCACACACACACACAGACACACACAGACACACACAAACACACACTCACGTGCACACACATACACACACACAGACACACACACACACACACACAGACACACACACACACATACACACACACTCATCTGGACACACACCTGGACACACACCTGGACACACACACAGACACACACCTGCACACACACCTGGAGGCACCTGGACACACACCTGGACACACACACAGACACACACACAGACACACACCAACCCAAAGCGTGACAGTCCAGAACCCCAGTAAAACAGGTGACACATCCGCTCTGCTTCCACCCTGAAGACAAGTCTATCACGGACTCCAGCGAGCACCTATCCCTCCACTTCCTGTCAGTCGCCAACACTTCCTGTCAGCAGGCAGCACTTCCTGTTAGCTGCCAGTCCCTCCTGTGGGATGCCAGCACTTCCTGTCACTCAGGGAGCATAGAGGGACACTGAAGAGGAAACTCCGACAGGCAGCAGTGGTTAAGAGATGTGTTTACCATGTGACTATGGCAAGAAGGGTGAGTGTGTGTGTTGGTGTGTGTGTGTTAGTGTGTGTACCTGTGTGTGTGTGGGGGGGGGGGCTGTGTGTTTGCGTGTGTGCCTGTGTGTGTGTACGTGCACCTGTGTGTTTGCGTGCTTGTGCCTATGTGAGTGAGTGCGCCTGTTTGTGTGTGTGTGCCTGTGTGTGTGCCTGTGTGAGTGAGTGTGCCTGTTTGTGTGTGTGTATTTGTGTGTGTGCCTGTGTATATGTGTGTGTGCCTGTTTGTGTGTGTGTTTGTGTGTGTGCCTGTTTGTGTGCATATGCCTGTGTGAGTGTGTACGCCGTGGGATGGTGAAGTTCTAGACTGGAGCTTTACATAACCACACCATTCAGCATTAAGTGCCACTTATTCAGATTACTGCTCTGCTCTGATAAAACCACCTGTTTTTCCTACACTTCCTCTTAACTCCAGCCTGACAAGACTGGAAAGCATCAGTTTCCATCTTTTCATCGCGTCTTCCTCTTTTCAGCCCCACTGTACACATGGAAGCGGATGTCGGCAGTCATTGCAAAAAATACTAAATGGGTGTGATGTTCATATCAGTGGATCCTGGGTGATGTTGCTCTATACAAACTGTGTTACAGTACAGTTGCCCAAAGTGCAGGTGTGGCTCAGTAGTTAAGACACTTTGCTGCATGTCTTGAGGTTTCAGGATCAAATCCACTTCTGGATGTTGCTTTGGACAAAAGTGTCTCCTGAACTGAGCTACTGACACAGCTGTGGAGGACAGCTACTGACACAACTGTAGAAGAGAGCTACTGACACAACTGTGGCGTACAGCTGCCAACACAGCTGTAGATATAAGGGCTACTGACACAACTGTAGATATAAGGGCTACTGGCACAGCTGTAGATATAAGGGCTACTGACACAGCTGTAGATATAAGAGCTACTGACACAGCTGTAGATATAGGAGCTACTGACACAGCTGTAGATATAAGGGCTACTGACACAGCTGTAGATATAGGAGCTACTGACACAGCTGTAGATATAAGAGCTACTGACACAGCTGTAGATATAGGAGCTACTGACACAGCTGTAGATATAAGAGCTACTGACACAGCTGTAGATATAAGGGCTACTGACACAGCTGTAGATATAAGGGCTGTGTCCATGCGAGCGGACCCCTCCGGGAGCAGTCACGAAGCCTCCAGAGTCCACAGGGAAAGCCCTGCTTGTGTGAACAGCAGGCAGACACTCCCTTGAATTATAGATCAGCGTCTGGCACGAGCTGGGGTGGACTGACAAGGTCCAGCCTCCGCTGCCACGGAGACCTCAACACCTCCCCACCGCCCTCCTCCCCACCGCCCTCCTTCCCCCCGCCCTCCTCCCCACCGCCCTCCTCCCCACCGCCCTCCTCTCCACCTCCCTCACTCTCTCTTTAACATACACACTCATCTACCTGCCCTCTGCTAACATACTCAGACCATACGTATTGACATACACACTCAGCTAAACACACACACACACACACCTGAGGTTGGTGGTGCATGCCAAACCTCAGAACCGTCCAGACTCCTGCCAGCTCTACTTCAAAGGCCGGACCACAGACAGGTCTTCGTATGTTTCTTCCTCTGTACCTGAGCTGTCTTCGCACATGCACACACACACACACACACACACACACACACACACACACACACACACACACACACACACACACACACACACACACACACATACACACACACACACACACACACACGTAAAAGAGAAGGTGGAGGGATATCCAGCAGTTGGTGGTGGTAATATCCTGTTCTCCTGTAAAACGTCTCCCTGGCTGGGGAACATGACAGAAACATTTACCAGCAATAAAGGGATGAAGTAGCTTCCTGTTGTTGATTATACCACCTTTCCTTTCGTCCCTTTTAGTCCTCCACCCTAGCCTCCACCAAACCAGAGAACATCACCTCTTTCTCTTTTGTATGGGAGAGGAGGTGTGGGTGGAGAGGGAGAGGGGGGGAGGAGGTGGGGGAGAGAGGGAGAGGAGGTATGGGGAGAGAAGGAGAGGGAGAGAGGAGGTATGGGGGAGAGAGGGAGAGGGGGAGAGGAGGTGGGAGAGAGAGGGAGAGGGGGAGAGGAGGTGGGAGAGAGGGGGAGAGGAGGTGGGGGAGAGGAGCTGTTGGAGAGAGGGAAAGGAGGTGTTGGAAAGATGGACAGAGGGAGAGAGGGAGAGGATGTATGGGGAGAGAGGGAGAGGGGGAGAGGAAGTGGGGGAAAGGGAGAGAGGAGGTGTTGGAGAGAGGGAGAGAGGAGGGGTGGGGAGAGAAGGAGACAAGCAGAGGAGATGCAGGCAGAGAGAAGAGTACAGTGCTTGTGGTGACAGTAAGGACTCGTAGAAGGACCGACCAGAGTGGCACAGAGTTCAGTCAGCAGCCATGTTAAGCAGACAGCGAGCAACAGGCAGGAAACAGCCAGTGTGTCGTGTTCACCTGTGGCTGGGTCTCAGCTTATGACAGAACAGGGTGGAATTTTCCACGGTTCAGCGTTTTCCCAGACGCACACGTAGACACATACAAACAGACACTTGTACACAGACACACAGGCATCCAAACACACACACACACACGCTCCAATACACACACGTGTCAGACACTCAGAAGGCTGGGCAAGAGAGAAACAGTTGGAAAGCTCAGCTGTCCTTCGAGCCCAGCGGTAAAAATCCACTCAGAGAGAACATGTTCCCCTGGTTATGAAAAATGGAAGACAATTATATTCCACCCCCACCATCCTCCCACCCCGCCTCCGCCCCACCTAGCTCACCTCCACCTCTCCTCACACTCGCTCTTCAGCTGTCCCTTCCACTCCCAATCACCGCTCCTCCCGACCTCCACCCTCTCTCGTCCTCACTCCGCCACTCTCACATTCCCCGATTCCTCCCAATGCTATCACTCTTGTCTCGCCCCGGATCTGCCTCTCTTCTCCCTCTCTCCTTCTCTCTCGATCTCACCTTCCATCTCTCTCAACTGCCAACTCTCCGATCTCCCTCTCCGGCTCTACTCTTCCTCCCCCTACTTCGTCCCACTCCCCCCCCCCTCCAGTTGTCTCACTTCTCCCTACTCACTCTGTCCTACCATCTCATCCAGTTCACGCTCTTTGTCTTCTCTCCAGTTCTCTCAACATCTCTCCCCCTCTACCTCGCCACTGGGCTCTCGTCCACACAGTTGCCTCCGCCTCTCCGAGTGACTCACCTCCCTCCCCTCTCTTCCCTCCCTCTCCCAGTTTCTACTCACCCCTCCCCCCTTCCTCTCTCCCTTCCTCTCTCCCGTTCTAATACTCACCTCCATCTCTTACTCTCTCCATTCCTCTCTCCAGTTCCGCCTCCTCTCTGCCTCGCCTGCATGTTGGAACCTGCTTCATCCAAACTTCACAGGCACGACTTACTCTATTCTCAGTCTTTTTCAATTTGGGAGGGAAATTGGTTTCTTGTTGAAATATTAATCCAGAGAACTGATTCTAAATCCAGTTTTCTAATCTACTCCTCATTAAAAATGTATTGTGGGACACGGTTTATTTGAATTTGGTTGGAGTCTGGGGACTTGACATGGCATAGTACACTCCACACTGGGACAAAGAGGTGGGTGGCCGTGTGTGTGTGTGTGGATATACATCCATGTGTGTGTGTGTGTGTGTGGATGTACATCAATATGTGTGTGTTTGTGTGTGTGTGTATGTGTGTGTGTGTGTGGATATAGATCCATGTGTGTGTGTGTGTGTGTGTGTGTACATGAGTATGTGTGTGTGTGTGTGTGTGTGGATATGCATCTATGTGTGTGTGTGTGTGTGTGTGCATGTGTGTGGTGTGTGTGTGTGTGAATCCAACTGTTTATGTATGGGTTTGTCTGAACAGATCATAGCTCTCTCTAGTAAATCACATATTTTCTCGTCACTGAAGTAGCCTGCAGACTGTCTACGCTTTGTCTTGAAGTATTTTGTCAATTATTTTTAACTTGCCTATTTCTAATCGTCTGTGTGTCCTACATCTGTCCAATGCAAAGCAGCCACGTGTCTCCAGGGAGGTTCGCACCGCTAAAAAGCTGCTCTCTTTATGTCTGGAGCTAGACTTGATGAGGTCAGATAGCTCTCTCTCAGTTTCAGTCTTTTTTCTCTTTCTTTCTTTCTTTCTTTCTTTCTTTCTCTCTCTCCTCTCTCTCTGGCTCTCTCTGTTTCTCTTTTTCTTTCTCTCTCTGTTTCTGTCATTCCTCATCTTTCTCCCCCCCCCTCTCTCTCTCTCTCTCTCTCTCTCTCTCTCTCTCTCCTTCTCCACCCATTCAGCTAAGCTAAGTAGCAGAGAGAAGCCAAACATAATGTATTGATTATCGACAGCAGGATCAATCACAAAGACAGTCGACTTGTTGGCGGCCCACTGCTGATCAGAGTTGTGACTGATGTCCAGCTATTGATCTGGAGTCGGTGTGATCGGCACCGATTGATAACTTCAGACAGTCACTGTGCGATGACACCCATAAAGAGCTGCCACATGCATTAACAGCCTGGGAGAGAGGAGAAGAGAGACCAAGGGAGGAAGACATGGAAAGAGACAGACTTAGAGAGAGGCAGGGAGAGAGAGGCAGGGAGAGAGAAAAGGAGATGGACAGAGAGATTGAAGGCGGGAGAGAGAGAGAGAAGGGGATGGAGACAAAGCGAAAGGAGAGAAAAAGATAGAGAGACAGTAACAAGAAGAGTGGGAGAGAGAGACAGTGAGACTGAGCGAGAGAAAGACAGAGAGAGACAGAGAGTGAGAGACTGAAAGAGTGAGAGAGACTGAGAGACAGTGAGCAAGAGAGACTGAGATAGAGTGAGCGAGAGATAGAGACTGTGAGAGACAGAGAGAGAATGAGCGAGAGACAGAGAGAAAGAGAGAGAGAGAGAGAGAGAGAGAGAGAGACAGCGAGCCACTCAGAGTAGATTAGGGAGGAGAGGAGCTGACAGGCTTGGCTGCCTCCTTTGTGTGCAGCTTCCCTCTCTGTGTCCTCCAGTCCCTCTCTCTCCATCACTCTTTTGTAGAAGAGGGCAGCGCCTCCCCCTCTACCTCCCCTTCTCTCCCCCGGTGGGAACCTGCTCTGCCCCCCGGCCTGCTGCGTTCTGGATACAGCTACCCCCCACCCCCCTCCATCCGTTCCCTCGCTCCTCTCCTCCCTCCCCCCTCCCTCCGTTCCCTCGCTCCTCTCCTCCCTCCTCTCGCCCTCCTCTCTCTCCCTTGACCCCTCCTTTCTCTGCCGCTCTTTTCTCTCTCTGTCTCCTCGATCCCTCCCATCTCTCCTTTATCTCCCCCTCTGTCTCCTTCCCCCTTCTCCCACCTCTCCCTCCATTTTCTTCCTCCTTACCCTCTCCCTCCTCTGCTCTTTTGCATCCCACACGTTTGTGACGTCTGTCGTAGTTGATGTGTGTCTGTCTGTCTGTAGTTGATGTGTGTCTGTCTGTCTGTAGTTGATGTGTGTCTGTCTGTCTGTAGTTGATGTTTGTCTGTCTGTCTGTAGTTGCTGTGAGTGTGTGTGTCGTAGTTGCTGTGAGTGTGTGTGTCGTAGTTGATGTGAGTGTGTGTGTCGTAGTTGATGTGAGTGTGTGTGTCGTAGTTGATGTGAGTGTGTGTGTTGTAGTTGATGTGAGTGTGTGTGTTGTAGTTGATGTGTGTGTGTGTCGTAGTTGATGTGAGTGTGTGTGTCGTAGTTGATGTGAGTGTGTGTCGTAGTTGCTGTGAGTGTGTGTGTCGTAGTTGATGTGAGTGTTTTTCGTAGTTGCTGTGAGTGTGTGTGTGTCGTAGTTGACGTGAGTGTGTGTGTCGTAGTTGATGTGAGTGTGTGTGTCGTAGTTGATGTGAGTGTGTGTGTATTAGAGAGGGTGTTTGTTGTTGCTTCCCTACTACAGGTGGGTGTTGGAGAGGACAGGAGGGGAGGAAGAGAGGGGAGGACAGGAGGGGATGAAGAGAGGGGAGGAAGAGAGAGGGGAAAGAGAGGGGAGGACAGGAGGGGAGAAAGAGAGGGGAGGATGAGAGGGGAGGATGAGAGGGGAGGGGAAAAGAGAAGCGACAGAGTGAGGAAGGAGGGTTTGGGGGCGTATAGATATGTTTTCGACAGTCTAATGTGTGGTAATAAGCTCAATTCAGTTGAGTCAAATATTTTAAACACAGACACCTGCTCTGGCAAAAACGAATCCATGTGTCTGTGTGTGTGCCTGTGTGTGTGTCTCTGTGTGTGTGTGCCTGTGTGTGTGTCTGTGTGTGTGTGTGTGTGTGTCTGTGCCTGTGTGTGTGTGTGCCTGTGTGTGTGTCTGTGTGTCTGTGTGTGTGTGTGTGTGTCTGTGTGTGTGTGTGTGTGTGGTAGCTTAGATGTTGATAGAGTGTTATGGTTTATGAGGGGTGTCAGTGGTCCTGTCTCCTGGTGAATCAGTATTGTAACACGGCTGTTAAATACCTCCCAAATCTCAATCACCATTAGGACTACAGCCCCCGCACATTAGCACAGCACTCCCACACACACTCACACACTCAGGTACACACACACACTCACAAGTACACACACAGGTACACACACACTCACACACTCAGGTACACACAGACACTCCCACACACACTCACACACTCAGGTACACACACACTCACAGGTACACACGCACAGGTACACACACACACACACACAGGTACACATACACTTTCACATACACACTCATTAAGCCACCCACCCATCCCCACATGCGCAGTCAATATGTTAGGTAGGAACACACACACACTCACACTTGCTCTTTCTCAAACACACACTCACGCTTACTCTCTCACACACAAACACACACACACTCATTCTGCACACACAGTCACCCAGGTAGGCACACACACTCTCCCACACAGGCACGAACACACGCACACATTCACCCACACACAGTCAGACAGTTAGATACGAACGCACACTCTTCCACACACAAACACACAAACAGTCACCCACTCACACACTCCCCCCCCCAGCCTCCCCATCAGCCCCCCCCCTCCCAGGCCCACTTGTGTTGTGTCCCCTCCTCCTTGTCTCCCAGATAACAGCTGCCAGTGATGCGCCGCTCTCTCAAACAGCCATTTTCTCTGAATGCATAGTAACGTTTGAATAAATAAGCTGCATTATGCGCAAAAGGGAAAATGATTACCCGCTTTTAAAAAGCCTTTATGAATATTTATAACGTGTGCCTGTCACCTCTGCTTTGGGAGGTTTTCCAATGTTTCTGTGTGCCTCCGCTAATGTGTCTGAGCACAGCAACCCTGTTCGCTCAGAGATTCAGCTCTGTTTAAACACAGGAACACACACACACGCAGACAGACACACCACACGGTAGGACACACACAGACGATCACACAAGAGAGACAGACAACTGCAAAACACACAACCAGAGCAACACACACACTAAAGTGACACATCAACTAGAGAGCACACGACACACAATCCAACACACCACACACACACCACAGGACCAGACACACAACACACACAGACACACACACACACACACACACTTCACACACAAACACACACACACACAGACACAACACAACACAACACACACACACACGAGCACAGACACACACACCACACAGACACACACACACACACACACAAACACACACACAACAGGCCACACACACAGGAATTAAGCGTTTAATGCGAGACAAACGCCAACCAGCACAGATTCTTTGTTTTAGTTCGGTCCTTCTTAACATTTTGGGATAATTTGAAATGAGGAAAGAG
>BROE01000014.1:2911656-2936656 GCA_036571765.1 Plecoglossus altivelis
ATGTGTGTGTGTGTGTGTGTGTGTGTGTGTGTGTGTGTGTGTGTGTGTGTGTGTGTGTGTGTGTGTAGGCGCGTGCCTGCGTGTTCAGTTGATTCTGCATTGTAAATACGGTGTGCCGCAGACTCTGGGCTGTGTGGGGATCATTGTAAATACGGTGTGCCGCAGACTCTGGGCTGTGTGGGGATCATTGTAAATACGGTGTGCCGCAGACTCTGGGCTGTGTGGGGATCATTGTAATCATGCTACAGGCCCGTGGCTGAGAGACTCAAACATAAACAGACAGAATTGATTGGTTGCAGGCGACTCCGTGAATCCGTTATTCAAAGACCCGTTTGTCCCCTTGGGAAGTGTTTCTAAACTGAGATCATCTATCAGTTTGGTGAGGCGCCGGGAGGCTGACATTTGGAGACGCTTATCAATTACAGTCCATTATAACCTGGCTCTCTGATTGAAGAAACACCCCTTTTATCAATTTAGATGATTAGAGCACGCAGATTTGTATTCGCAAACAGATTCACGGTTTTACTGAATGTCCTTGCTGCCTGATAACCTTGTTGTGTGTGTGTGTGCGTGTCTGTCTGTGTGTGCGTGTCTGTCTGTGTGTGTGTGTCTGTCTGTGTGTGTGTGTCTGTCTGTGTGTGTGTGTGCGTGTCTGTGTGTGTGCGTGTCTGTGTTTTATGTGTGTGTGTGCCTGTGTGTGTGTGTGTGTCTGTGTGTCTGTGTGTCTGTGCGTTTGTGTGTCTGTGGGTGTGTGTGTCTGTGCGTTTGTGTGTCTGTGGGTGCTTGTGCGTGCTATGTATGGTTTGTGCCTTTGTTTGTGTGTGCTTGTGTGTGTACGTGTGTGTGTGTCTCTATGGTTTGCTTGTCTACGTGTGTGTGTATCTGTGTGTATCCATCTCCTTGCATGTGTGTCTGTGTGTGTCTCCTTGTGTGTGTCTGTGTATGTCTGTCTGTGTGTGTGCCTCTGTGTGTGTCTCCCTCTGTGTGTGCATCTGTGTATGTCTGTCTGTGTGTGTGCCTCTGTGTTTGTCTCCCTCTGTGTGTGCATCTGTGTGTGTCTGTGTGTGTGTCTGTGTGTCTGTGTCTCTGTGTGTGTCTCCCTCTGTGTGTATCTCTGTGCGTGTTTATCTGTGTGTGTGTGTGTCCCTCTGTGTCTCTGTGTGTGTGTCTGTGTGTGTGTGTGTCTGTGTGTGTGTGTCTGTGTGTGTGTGTGTGTCTGTGTGTGTGTCTCTGTGTGTGTGTGTGTGTGTGTGTCTGTGTGTGTGTGTGTGTCTGTGTGTGTGTCTGTGTGTGTGTGTGTGTGTGTGTGTCCTCCCCAGCTTGTGACCAGCTCTCTCTCGGAGTGGCCGCCATCTTTGGCCCCTCCCACAGCTCGTCAGCTAACGCGGTTCAGTCCATCTGCAATGCCCTGGGGGTTCCCCACATCCAGACCAAGTGGAAGCACCAGGTGTCAGACAACAGGGACTCCTTCTACGTCAGCCTGTACCCGGACTTCTCGTCCCTCAGCCGGGCCATCCTGGACCTGGTACACTTCTTCAAGTGGAAGACCGTCACCGTGGTGTACGACGACAGCACAGGTCCGTCCATAACCCTTGACCTCTGACTATACACCTTAACCCTGACCATGTCATACTACAGCCAGCCATAGAACAGGTCAGTTCTTAATCCTGGTCCCTAACCCTAACCTCCAACCCCTAACCCTGACCTCCAACCCCTAACCCTTACCTTGAGCCTTAACATTCTACAGTCACCTTACCAAACACTTAAGAATCCTACCACACCCTGTTCATCCTCCGGGTAATTACAGTCCCCCACCTCCCAGCCAATCATGTCTCCCGTCTCCCGGCCAATCACAGCCCCCCCCCACCATCTTTCAGCCAATCACAGTCCCCCAACTCCCAGGCAATCACCATTTTCCATCACAGTCCCCTATCTTGCAAACAATCACAGCTTCCAATCACCTAGCCAATCACAGGATTATTTCCCATGCCAGTGTGTGACCACCTACTGGCTAGTATTTATTCAACAATTTAATAAGTTACATTTTTTGTATGACTGGGTGTGTCAATCTTAGGTCCAGATTTTAAAACTAGAGCTGGATCTTGCACATCACACATCTATATTTTGTTTTAAATGTTCTCTCACAGGCCTAGCTAGACCCATCGCCATGTGTGGGACAGACAAGCGCCATTAGCAAGGCTGTGGCTTCAGTCCTGAAGGAAACCCTGTCCCCCAAGCCAGCACACACACACACTGGGAACAAATACGCACACATGCTGGACACACACACACAGACTAACACTCACACACTGGGCACACGCACTGGGCACACACACTGGGCACACACACACACAGCGTCAGAGCAGCAGGCAGCAAATGACCCAGCAGGCTGTGTACATGTGCCATATGCCAGGGGTCAGGGTGGCACCAGCCTGCGAACCGGCTGCCAGCTTATCGCACACACACACACACACACACACACACATACACACACACACACACACTGCACACACACACACACACAAACACAGACACACACACACGGACACACACACACACAGACACGCAGACACACATACACACACTGGACACACATACACACACTGGACACACATACACACACACTGGACACACACACAGACACACTGGACTACACACACTGGACACTCACACAGACACACACACACACACACTGCACACACACACACACACACACACACACGCAGACACACTGGACACACACACATACACACACTGGACACACATACACACACACACACGCAGACACACTGGACTACACACACTGGACACTCACACACACACACACACACTGGACACACTCTGTATCACACTGGAAACACACACACACACATGGATACTGGACACATGTGAACACACATGAACATACATGCGGACACACACACACACACACACACACAAACACACACACACACAAACACACACACACACACACAGACATGACTGCAGGGGCCAAAGCTATATTGTTGGCTGTGCAGGTGATTGGCTTTGCGTTCAGATAAGGGCAGCTCTCCCAATGCACTAGCCTTCTTCAGAAATCCTCTAACACGGTCTATAATTCATCGCTCTTGTATTTTGCGAAGGATCACAATCACCCAAAGGTTGCATGCGCCTTTCAATCGATCAATACCGCTAGTGTGTGTGAGCGTGTGTGTGTGTGCGTGCGAGCAGGTTTGTTATCGGCTCTGCGGCCGTGGGTGTGTGTTCGCGTTCCGACGTGTGCCCTTGCGTGTGTGTGTGTGTGCTGCGTGCGAGAGAGAGAGAGAGAGAGAGAGAAAGAGAGAGAGGGATTGTTCTTGCCTTGCGGGTTTCTCCGGAAAGGCTTTGGGAAGGGATTGATTTCATCTGATCCTCTGCACCCTCGTTAATTAAGGTGTAAGTGGACGCAGTTAGTTCAGGACGGGGTTAATAGTGCCTTGATTTTCTGTCTCGGAGACGGGATGGGAGATACAGCTTCCCCCCCGTCGAACGCAGCCGGCCCACCCCAGCGAGCACAGCTCCACCGCTGGGAGCAGGGGATGTGACAGGAATCTCCGGAAGGGTTTGGGCTCGCGTCCCATTACAGGAAAATGCCCTCCTGGCCTCTTTATGTTGGGAGAGCTGACCGTGGAACAGATTGGCTGAGGCAGTCTTGCGGAACGCCAACATTACCGAGTGACTCTGGCACGGCGGGCAGAGGAGGAGGCGAGGACCCCGGGTTCCCCTCCCACTATGTGTGTCACGATGACCCCCTGACCCCGTGGCTTACAGGAAACAGGAACAGTTTAGTTGGAGGCAAGCGTGGTCTTTCGTTCGTAGCTTGGACTGTGCTGAAACCCCCCCCCCCCACCCTTCCCTGACGGAGGAGGAGGGTGTTTATGACCCTGTTGCTGTGACAACGGTGGTACCGAAGCCCTGAGGGGGAGAGAGATAGAGACACAGAGATTAAAGGAGAGGCTGACAGAGTAAATAAGAGAGATTTAGAGAGACTGCGAGAGAGAGGGATAGAGTGCAAGTCAGTATGGGAGGCTGAGAGGCAGAGTCAGAGAAGAGACAGAGACAGAGAGACAGAGAGAGACAGACAGAGACAGAGAGACAGCTAGAGACTAAGAGACGCAGACAGAGAGACTAAGAGAGAGAGACTAAAAGACACAGAAGGAGACACAGAGACAGAAAAACAGAGAGGGAGACAGAGAGAGCGAGAAGAGAGACACTAAGAGACACTAAGAGACAGAGTGACAGAGAGAATGAGAGAGCGGAAGACAGAGCCATGGTGAGGGAGACAGAGAAACAGAGATACACAGAGGGAGACAGAGAGAGATACAGAGAGGGAGACAGAGAGAGAGACAGAGAGGGAGACAGAGAGACAGAGACACGGAGAGGGAGACAGAGAGAGTGAGACGCACACACAGAGGGAGACAGAGAGACAGAGAGACAGAGACACGGAGAGGGAGACAGAAAGACAGAGAGACAGAGACACAGAGAGGGAGACAGAGAGAGAGCGAGACACACACATAGAGAGACAGAGAGGGAGACAGAGAGAGAGCGAGACACACACACAGAGGGAGACAGAGAGACAGAGTGGGAGACAGAGAGAGAGCGAGACACACACACAGAGGGAGACAGAGAGACAGAGAGGGAGACAGAGAGAGAGCGAGACACACACACAGAGGGAGACAGAGATACAGAGAGGGAGACAGAGAGAGTGAGACACACACAGAGGGAGACAGAGAGACAGAGAGGGAGACAGAGAGCGAGCGAGACACACACACAGAGGGAGACAGAAAGACAGAGAGACACACACACACACAGAGAGAGACAGAAACACAGAGAGGGAGACAGAGAGAGAGCGAGACACACACACACACAGAGGGAGACAGAAAGACAGAGAGACAGAAACACAGAGAGGGAGACAGAGAGAGCGAGACACACACACACACAGAGGGAGACAGAAAGACAGAGAGGGAGACAGAGAGAGAGCGAGACACACACACACAGAGGGAGACAGAAACACAGAGAGACACACACACACACAGAGGGAGACAGAAAGACAGAGAGGGAGACAGAGAGAGAGCGAGACACACACACACACAGAGGGAGACAGAAAGACAGAGAGTAATAGAAAAAAGGGGCGGTATTCACTTCCACTTCTGACATCAGGACCCCTGTGGTCCTCCCAACAGCAACATGTCAAACGCGGCCATTTTTCATTTTCACTTTCTTCTCGGTAGTTCGTTTCTTCGAGGCGGTCTACTCCGCCTCCTTGGAGACAAGCTGAGGGGCTTTTAACAGCTGAACAATACACACAGAAGTGCCGAAGCGAAGGGGGGGAAAGAGAGTGGGAAAACAATTGAAATCAGCAGCGAAAGGTAATTTACGTGGTCAAATCCATGTTCTTCCGTGGGGGCTGCAGTGACCCTGCGTGACTGACATTTGTTTAATTGCGTTAGTTGAAAGGTCGGTGTTGAACAGGATATAAAAACACTCTTGTGTAGATTGCCTGGCTGTCATCTTAAAAGGACTGGTTGAGAAAAGCACTAAAGTGTTTTCAAAATGTTTCCGAGACGGGATTTAGCATCTGGGGAAAAGCGGTACTAGTGACTTGCTGGTTTAATGAGCGTGTTCAGCCTTGGAAACACAGTGTATCGTATAAGTCTTTATCAGACAAATGCTCAGGTTCAGTTGAAGGGTTATTTACCTTCTGGAATGAGAACAGTTTCTTGTTCACGCTCCTGGTCACAGTTTTCCGATCTTCATCCTAAAAACACATCGACCAGAATCTAACATGAGCTACTCTTTGTTGTACAACATATCAAACATTTGAAAGTAATAGCTACATCAGATAATGCATTTGCTTAAAGTAACCACGTGCGTCTAAATGTTACCACACAAGCGTCTAAATGTTAGCACACACGCGTCTAAACGTTAGCACACAAGCATCCAAACGTTACAACAAACGCATCTAAACGTTAGCACACAAGCGTCTAAACGTTAGCACACAAGCGTCTAAACGTTAGCACACAAGCATCTAAACGTTAGCACACAAGCGTCTAAACGTTAGCACACACGCATCTAAACGTTAGCACACACGTGTCTAAACGTTAGCACACACGCGTCTAAATGTTAGCACACAAGCGTCTAAATGTTAGCACACACGTGTCTAAACGTTAGCACACAAGCATCTAAACGTTAGCACACAAGCATCTAAATGTTAGCACACAAGCATCTAAACGTTAGCACACAAGCATTTAAACGTTAGCATACACACGTCTAAACGTTAGCACACACGTGTGTCTGAGCATACTAAGTTAGCTCGCACTCCCAGGTCCTCTGCAGTCCCTCAGAGCTAGAGAGAGGGAAGGGGAGAGAGAGGGGGCGGGGAGGAAGAGAAAGTGGGAGAGAGAGAGAGAGAGAGAGGGAGAAGGAGAGAGGGAGAGAGAGAGGGGGAGGAAGAGAGAGAGGGGTAGAAAAAGAGCGAGAGAGAGAGGGGGGAGAAAGAGAGAGAAGGATAGAGGGAGAGAGAGAGGGGGAGGAAGAGAGAAAGGGGTAGAAAGAGAGCGAGAGAGAGAGGGAGAGAGAGAGGGAGAGAGAGGGAGAGAGAGAGGGAGAGAGAGGGAGAGAGAGGACCCCCAAGTGTTCTTGGACCCCTCCAGTAATCTGTTTCAATTTGATATGTGTACGGGTGTGTGTGTGTGTGAGTGTGGGTATATGTTTGTGAGTGTGTGTGTGGGTGTGGGTGTGTATCATGCCATGGGCTCCCATCACACGCTCCACTGCCACCACGTACACAACACACACACACACATACATACAAACACATACACACACACATACTCACCCACGCACACACCCAAACACACACACACACACATACACACACAAATACATACAAACACACACATACATACACACACACATACATACAAACACACACACACGTACACACACACATACTCACCCACGCACACACCCAAACACGCACCCACGCAACGCAGGAAAACATGCGCTCTTTAGAGGAGAGGGGCATCACTGTTTTTAAGAAAGCACCATAATACTTCATCTCCAGTCTCCAGGGTTACAGCGCCGGCGTGATCGGACCTCCATGTCTTTTCGGCCATCCCGGCGGCTGGACCGTTCCCACGCCCGTAACGATGAAATCCGGGGGAAATCCGGCGAACGTCTTTGTTTCTGCCGCTCTGGAGCGTCCGCACGAGCGCGGTGAAGCAGCTCTGCTGCTCAGCGTTTCCAGAGCGATGCGGTGAAGCAGCACTGCTGCTCAGCGTTTCCAGAGCGATGCGGTGAAGCAGCACTGCTGCTCAGCGTTTCCAGAGCGATGCGGTGAAGCAGCTGCAGCTGTTGAGCAGGGCTTGAAACGCCACGCATCAATCCGCCAGATGTTTCTGTAAACACACTTCACAGTTCGGGGGTTGGCGCTTTTCAACGTTGTCTTCTGTTTGTCGAATCATGACGTAGGTGACTCAAAACCCTTTACAGCACTTTGGATGACTCTGGGAAATTTACAGCGCCTATGTTCTGCTTTACAGCATGCGGTAAAGCGGAAGGGTGGAGTTGTAGTTCAGATGTATACTTTCCCGTAAATCAAACTCTCTGAACTAAGAAAACTTAACGAACATAACCCTAACCCTAACCCTAACACAACTTATTTCAGGAACATTTGAAACAACATGGCGTGTGCGAGTGATTTAACTTCTGATAGTTAGATGAAATGTAACTAGACATGTAACCATCCCAGTTACAGCTGTCTCCAACACCCACTGAATAGAGCGTCATTTCCACTCGGTAAAAATACCCTGGCTTTCCTAAATGACTGTTAAAACCTTTGACCAGAAAAACCTGGATTTAATCATTCTCCAATTTGCTCAAAGCGTTTAATCGGACATAAATAAGGTGAGCCGTGAAGAGGCGGGCAGTTTCAACCTTGACCTGGAGTGTTAGTTGCTACGGTGACTCAGTAACTATTAGCCTCAGCCCACACTTTCCCATCATGCAATGCTTGGCATCAAAAGTCGGTATTGCAGTCCCAGCTGCACATGGAGAGAGATCCCCCCTCTCCGCTCTCTCTGCTCTCTCCCCTCCTCTCATTTTCCTCTCTTTTTTCCTAAGAAGAGGAGTGGTGGAATGCAGAATAGGAGATGAGTGGACAGACTGGATGAGAGGGGAAGTGAAATAGAGGAGGAGATGAAGAGAGGCCGAGGAGAGCAGGAGAGGAGGACCGACGGAGAGGCGGAGAGAAGGAGGAGATGAGATCACAAGAGCAGGACTGAGGGAGAGGAGAGCGCATCCTGGGAGGAATCGTATCACAAACTACAGTGCTTCACACCCAAAGCCCTCAGACAGGCCTCCATAAACACGCTGAGTGGATGAAATATTCATGCTGAGTTAAATATGGATCCTGGAGAGCTCCACAAGCATTAGGATGCAGTCAATACAGATCACCCCAGTCCCCCTCCTCTCTGCCCCTCTGTCAGGCTTACGCCCCCCCCCCTCCCACCCAGGGTGGCACAGTGGAGGAAGGACCCAGGCCTGAGCAGGGGAAGACAGAAGGGAGGAGAGAGAGACGAGAGGAGATGGAGGGGAGGAGAGAGGGAGGAGAAAGAGAGAGGGGATGGGAGGAGGGAGAGGGGGAAGAGGAGAGGAGGGAGAGTGATGAGAGGATAGGAGAGAAGGAGGAGAGGAGAGGAGAGAGGGGAGGAGAGAAGGGAGGGAAGCGGGAGGAGAAGGAGGAGAGGAGGGAGAGAGGTGAGACGAGAGGAGAGAGGGAGGAGAGAGGGAGGAGAGGAGAAAAGAGAGAGGAGGAGAGGAGGGAGTGGAGGGAGAGGAGCAGAAGGAGAGGGAGGAGAGGAGGAGAGAGGGAGGAGAGAGGGAGGAGAGATAGGAGAGGCAAGAGGGAGGAGAGAGAGGAACGTAGAGGGGAGGGAGAGGGGAGAGCGAGAGGAGAGAGAGAGGAGGATTTGAGCGAGTGAGGGGCTAGGAATGAGATCCAGAGGCTGGTGTTTGTGAAGTGTGAACGAGGCAGTCATAGGTGTCGAGATGTTTTTATCGACGTCGACTAACTAACCGTAAAACTGAGAGGATGTCAGCTCCAGCCTCTCTCTGCTACTGCTCACACAGGCGCTCAGACGAGATGGAGCTCAGACCATCGCTTTCTCACATGCACACACACTCACACACACTCTCACACACTCTCACGCACACACAAACTCTCATACATATACACACACACGGTCAAACTCACACTCAACAGACACAAACTCTCATACACGCGCACTCTCAATCTTGCACACTCAAACTCACCCAAACACACTTACAAATCCAAACTCGCAGACCCACACCCCAAATGATAGAAGTGGAGCCTCTCTGTAGCTGTAGAGTATTATAGATTCTAACAAGCTCAGCATCTTTGCTTAGTGAGTATGTCTGTCCCTGAAGCCCTCATCTCAGCCTCCATTAGTCTGTCTGTAACCTGCCAGTGCAGGACTGCTAATGAAACTAGCTAGATATTGAGACATTCTTGATCTTCCACTAAACATCGATAGCAACTGTGATGTGGAATCTAGTGTACTGTACTAAAATCCAAACTGATGCAAAGTGAAGCTCTCTCGTATACTAAACGCACCCACAAGACCCAGAAACTCTCTGTCTTTAGTAAACATTATCTGATTGTGTTTGTTTTCTGTTTAGTGTATAAACTGGGTTCATCCTTGATTTGGCCAGCAGCTGGATGACCTGTTCAGCATTCATTCATTCTACTTTGCCCTTTTAAGCATGGACAGCGATGACATCATCAGTATGCGACGAGGCTCTGTTGTAACCCATAATCATCAGACTGTGCGCGAGTTTTAGATGGACTGAAGGCTGGTTTCACACAGCGTGGTGCACTCAGCTGGAGACAGGAAGTAAACAAACACTAAGCTGGGAACTGTAGTCAAACAGAAAGACTACAACTCTATTGCCTACAGAACTACCTCTCCACACAACTGGGAACTGTAGTCAAAGAAACAGAAAGACTACAACTCTACTGCCTACAGAACGGCCTCTCCACACAACTGGGAACTGTAGTCAAAGAAACAGAAAGTCTACGTCTCTACTGCCTACAGAACGGCCTCTCCACACAACTGGGAACTGTAGTCAAAGAAACAGAAAGACTACAACTCTACTGCCTACAGAACTGCCTCTCCTAGCAGAAAAGCACGCAATCGATCGACTGTAACGCACTCGGAAGCGTTTATGAACTCTTCACTCTCTCGTACAGACCTGTAAGAAATGAGATGTTGTGTGTGGCTGACGCAAGGCCTTGTTTAATAGCCTCTGCAAGGTTGACTTCACAAGCTGGTCTTGTCCCGCCCTGATTGGCTCATGGAGTGAAGATGGAGGATCGATAATGAGCAGATTCTGGGGTGGAGAGATGAATGAGGAATGCCAACCTGTTTATTGATAGACGTCTTTGTTGTTCTGGCTAATGTGGTTTCATTGGAGAGAACCTTGTTTCTATGGCGAGAACATTGCTTCTTTGCACTGAAGTGGGTTTCTATGGAGAGACCCTTGTTTCTTTGCACTGAAGTGGGTTTCTATGGAGAGACCCTTGTTTCTTTGCACTGAAATGGGTTTCTATGGAGAGAACATTGCTTCTTTGGACTAAAATTTGTTTCTGTGGAGAAAACATTGTTTCTTTGAACTGAACTGGGTTTCTATGTGTGTTGTGTGTGACATATGTGTGTTGCATGTCTTGACGAGGAAGGGAAGGAGGAAGGGAAGGAAAGAGGGAAGGAAGGAGGAAGGGAAGGAGGAAGGGAAGGAGAGAGGGAAGGACGGAGCAAGGGAAGGAAGGAGGAAGGGAAGGAGAGAGGGAAGGAAGGAGGAAGGGAAGGAGAGAGGGAAGGACGGAGGAAGGGAAGGAAGGAGGAAGGGAAGGAAAGAGGGAAGGAAGGAGGAAGGGAAGGAGAGATTGAAGGACGGAGGAAGGGAAGGAAGGAGGAAGGGAAGGAGAGAGGGAAGGAAGGAGGAAGGGAAGGAGAGAGTGAAGGAAGGAGGAAGGGAAGGAGAGAGGGAAGGAAGGAGAGAGGGAAGGAGAGAGGGAAGGAAGGAGGAAGGGAAGGAGAGAGGGAAGGAAGGAGGAAGGGAAGGAGAGAGGGAAGGAAGGAGGAAGGGAAGGAGAGAGGGAAGGAAGGCGAGAGGGAAGGAAAGAGGAAGGGAAGGAGAGAGGGAGGTATAGAAAAGGAGACGTTGCCTGTGTGACAGAGTGACAAGCAGGGAAAGTGTGACGTGGTGAAATGGAGAAAAGGACAGATGGGTCACTTCAGTATTAGAGCGGTAACAGAGAATTCACCAAGGTTTATCCACGACTAAGACTTCCTCATCCAGGAAGCCCAAAAACCCTCAGTTGTCATTGACACCATCTGCATAAAAAAAACACATTGGCACTTTACGTTTGAAACAGGCTACTTTCCAATAAAAAAAAGCTCTAGGACTGGCATGAAAAAATAGGATCTGTTTCGCAGCGAACATTCGGACCGTATGTGAAACACTGTCTTGTTTTGCTCTCTCTCTCTCTCTACAAGAAAGCACACACACACACCAGCACAGACATGTCCTAACTTTCCCCTTGTCTCCCTCCCCAGGTCTCATCCGGTTACAGGAGCTCATTAAGGCTCCGTCGAGGTACAACATCCGTCTGAAGATCCGCCAGTTGCCGGCGGAGACCAAGGATGCCAAGCCCCTCCTCAAGGAGATGAAGAGAGGGAAAGAGTTCCACGTCATCTTCGACTGCGGTCACGAGATGGCCGCGGGCATACTCAAACAGGTGCGCGAGCGTGACCGTGTGCGTCTGTGCATGTGCGTGTGTGTTGGTGCGTGCGCCTGGCTGCGTGAAGGAGAGCATGAATCAGCGGCATCCTGGTTCGTTTCGGCTCTGGTTTCCATGCAGCACCGAGTCGTGGTGAAGCGAGGGGGTGGGGGGGGGTTTGAAGGTCAGGGGGCCGTCATTAGAGACGTGTGACCTACAACCTGCTAATACCATCTCGTCTCTAGTCTGATCACCTCATTACACGACAGCTCTTCTCTCGGAGCCCGGCTGCAGAATAATAAATAATGACATGTTCGTTTAAGCGGCTGCTTTTCATCCAAAGCGACGCCCGGCACAAGGGGGATTTGAACCTGCAACCTCTTTAACTGCAATCAGCGTTTCCCTGCCGCCAGGTGCTCGAAGCCCTTCCTGTTTGAGACCTCGCGTCTCCTCGGCCAATCCGGGATCTGTCTTCCGACTACTCAGCCAACCGTCATCCATCCTCTGTCTCCTCGGCCTATCATAATCTGTCATCTGTCTCCTCGGCCAATCACAATCTGTCCCCTGTCCCCCCGGCCAATCATAATCTGCACTTCAAGATGGTGTGCAGTGCTTCAGGGTCTGCAGGTGCCCTCCTGTTTAAATAGAGTGGCACACTGCCAGCACTGCTGTCACACACACACACAGACACACACACGCACACACACGCACACACACACAGACACACACACACACACACACACAGGCACTTCCTCACTCCTGTGGAAAAAAGAGGCCGTCTTAAATTGCCTTTGGAGGTACTTACCTCCATGACGAATGTTGCCAACAGATTGGCTAGTTAACGATGCTAAGACGAGACCGCTAATTCTGTTAGCAAACATGGCCGCCCCGCAGTAGATAGAGCCTGCTGGCGCAGCCTAGCTTCATCTGTCGGACTGCCGGATGTCTACGCCATCTGCACTGTGGAAATCACAGGGATTCAGCTCATTCTCCAGCTCCTTAGCAGCTGGGAGCTCTCTAAAGCCTAGAACGCCGACTGTTTTCACCTGTCTACCTTCGGATGGAGAGAGAGACAGGTAGACAACTGGAGAGAGAGACAGGTAGACAGATAGTGGGAAAGCCAGGTAGACATCCAGCCTCCTCTCTCCCAGTGTTGTGGTCAGTTGGAGGGTGAGTCAGGTAGACATCCAGCCTCCTCTCTCCTAGTGTTGCAGCTCTGGTCTCCCAGATGATCAACCAGCCAGGGTCATTGTTCTGTTTAATTGCCATCATTAGTGTGATGTAAGCTCTTGCATGGAAGCTAGCAACAAATACAATATATGGATGGATGGATGGATGGAGGGTGGAAGGCCAGAGAGGGAGAGAGGAATGGATGGGTGGAGAGATGGATGGGCAAAAAGCAGATGGATGGAGGGCTGGTGGAGGTAGGAATGCCAGGCTGAGGAAAGAGTAGGCGTTAGGATGATGTCTTTGCGCCTCCGGTTACAGCAATATGCATGCCTCTTCGCACACATCTCACCTCATCAACAGCCAACCACACACACACACGCACGCACACACGCACGCACGCACACACACACACACACACAGGCTGTACATAGGTTGATAAACAGTCCAATTGCACAAAGATATTTGTAGTAACACCTTTTCTTCTTTCCCTCCATCTCCCTCCCTCTTTTTTTCTTACTCCTCCTCCTGTCTCTCCTCTCCTTTCTCCCTCTCCTGTCTCTCCTCTCCTCTCTCCTCTCCTTCTCCCTCCTCTCTCCCCCCTGTAGGCTCTGGCTATGGGGATGATGACTGAGTACTATCACTATATCTTCACCACACTGGTAAGTCCCCGTACATCTCTGTCCTCCATGTCTCCTCAGCATCTCTCTCAGATCTCAGGCCTCCGCCCCCCTGCCTGAGAGCTGCACACAGCCGGCCTTCATCCAGCACTGCTCCCCCTCAAATCTCCACCAGCCCTGCTCGGCCTAGCTCCGCTAAGCCCCCCCCCCGGGGCCCCTCACGTTCCACCACGCCCAATCAGAGGAGCCCACAGGAGAGGTGCTGACAGAGGGGATTGACAGTCTCCCAATTTGGGCTTGGAGGAGCGAGGCAAGATGTTTCAGAGAGGAAGGAGTGTCGTCTTTCATTTTTCTCTCTTGATGCAGGGAGAAGGAGCATGTCTCTCTCCCCTGTTAGTCCTGACACCACTGTGTTGTGTAACTGACATAGCCCTTGGCCTACTTGAGAGGGCGGCTCTCGCTTTCTCTCTCTCTTTCTTGCTCTCTCTTGCCCTTGCTTTCTCTCTCTCTCTCTCTCTCTCACTCGCTTGTCCTCTCTTTCTGTAGTTTTTCAAGGGCTCCAACAGTTTATACAGAACAAGCAAACAAATACTCGCAAACACACATACACACTTATACACACATATACACACACATATACACACAATGCACACACACACATACACACACACACATACACACGCTTACACACGCATACACACACATACACACACACGCACACACATACAAACACACACACACACACACACATACACACACAAATACATACAAACACACACATACACACATATACACACACATACACACATATATACACACATATACACACACATACACACATATACACACACATACACACATATACATACACATACACACATATACACACACATACACACATATACACACACATACACACATATACACACACATACACACATATACACACGCATACACACATATACACACATATATACACACATACACACATATACACACACATACACACATATACACACACATACACACATATACACACATATATACACACATACACACACCTATTGGCATTATTTGAAACTCTCCTTTGGTCTTTCTTCTCTTTGCCCCAGTTTTGGGTCAAATACATTATTCAACTCATGTTACTATTAAAGCCCTTTTTGAAAGTCTGGACTTGGTTTAGGATCAAAACTCAGTCTCCCCTTTTGGATGTGTCTTGTCTTCCCACCCACCCACCCCCCCAAAAAAAGAAAACCTTTCTCCGAATGAAATCTTTTCGAAAACTGGATCTTTTCCGGGCGAATCACTGTGAGAGTGTCTCCTCAGGAAGCGACCATTGTCGCCTCAAATGAAAGATCTCAACGAGCCACGCGCTTCTCAGGAGCCATTCAGCACAACACAATGAACATGAGCCAATTAAAGCTCACATAGTCATTCTCAAGAGGGTGAAGGTGTGTGAAGTCAGAGGGGAGGAAGGAGAGGGAGTCAGGGAGGGGGATGAAAAGGGGAGAGAGGGGGAAAGGAGGGATGGGATGTGAGGGGAAGGAGGTGAAAGGAATGGGAGAGGTTAGGGAGGGGAAAGGGAGAGAGGAGACATGAGGGGAGGAATGGGAGAGGTTAGGGAGGGGAAACGGAGAGAGGAGACATGAGGGGAGGAATGGGATAGGATGTTCTCTGTTGTTCCAGTGTTGGCTTTGGCAGAGGGGCGAGCCAGAGAGGAGAGCTCCAGCCCTCAGCAGAAGGAGCTCACGCATCCTCACAGAGGCCACATATGGCACACGCACACACTGCCAGAACTCACTGCAAACTCTGCTGCTAGCTGTCCCTTCATGCTTGTATGTGACTAGCTGGTCTGACTGCTGTGTGACTGGCTGGTCTTACTGGCTGGTCTGACTGCTGTGAGACTGACTGGTGTGACTGTTGTGTGACTGGCTGGTCTGACTGCTGTGTGACTGGCTGGTCTGACTGCTGTGAGACTGACTGGTCTGACTGCTGTGTGACTGGCTGGTCTGACTGCTGTGTGACTGGCTGGTCTGACTGGCTGGTCTGACTGCAATGTGACTGACTGGTCTGACTGCTGTGTGACTGGCTGGTCTGACTGCTGTGTGTTTTCTTCCAGGACCTGTTTGCTCTGGATGTAGAGCCGTACCGGTACAGTGGAGTGAACATGACAGGCTTTAGGATCCTGAACACGGAGAACAGCCAGGTGTCCTCCATCATAGAGAAGTGGTCCATGGAGCGACTGCAGGCTCCGCCCAAACCTGACTCTGGTCTACTGGACGGCTTCATGACGGTGAGTCACCTGACCCACAGGTGTGTTCCAGAACCTTCCGACATGCCGTGTTCTGGAACCTTGAGACATGCTGTGTTCTAGAACCTTCAGACATGTTGTGTTCTAGGACCTTCAGATATGCTGTGTTCTGGAACCTTGAGACATGCTGTGTTCTAGAACCTTCAGATATGCTGTGTTCTAGAACCTTCAGACATGCTGTGTTCTGGAACCTTAAGACATGCCGTAGTCTGGAACCTTCAGACATGACGCACCATGACGACATTCTGCGTTCTAGAACCTTCAGAAATGCTGCAATTCACATGTGATTCGTTAACTTCCCTGACGCTCAGGCCACAGAATAGGGCTTGTCATAGGTGTGAGTGAGCTTGGTTAGAGAGAGTCTGGATGTGTCTCAGACGCACAGTCCTGTCAGCAGGCCAATCAGCCTTCTCCTGGAGACCTGATCCCACAGCCTCCAGGGCCCCGGGAGATGGGAGCCCCAGTGTGCTCACCCGGCCCTTGCTGTCACAGCGACAGGCCCCTCTCTGATAGCTCCACCCAGCCAGTAATGAGACCTTCTCCCTCTCCTCCCTCCTCCTCCTCCTCCTCCTCTCTCTCCCCTTCCTACCATCCTGCCACATCCCTCTCCCCCCTCCCCTCCCTCCTCTCCTCCCAGGGCTCTCTTATCTGGGAGTCCTGCCAGTGCAGGCTTCCTGCAGAGAGGGAGAGGAGGAGAGAGGGAAGGAGGAGGAGGGAGAGAGGGAGGAGAGAAGGAGGCAGGGGAGACAGGAAAAAAGACAGACAGATGGAGCCAGCGAAGTCGTAATAAAAGGGTAGCGTAAGCTTGGAAACTTAAGGCTCCAGTGGTCCACGCCGGTCGATCATCCTTAATCTGGTATCCAGAGGGCATTTTAAGTGAGCGTTGAAAATGCACTAGACCAGTCTGCTTCCAGCTGGATGGCGGCGGAGTTTGGCATCAGGAAGTTCTGTGGAGTTTCTGCGGCAGAGGCTTGGCACCTGTTGCTTTCGAGGGAGAGGATGTTGATCGAGATACGTGGGACGGCGGGAGGCGCTAGGGAGCCTCTGGAGGTTGATTTTCCACTGGTGCGTTGGCTACGCTTTCTGGCTGTCAGGTTCAGGTCCAGGGTTGCAGGCCTCGTTGGAAGCTCTCTGGTGGATTAGCGGATCGGTTGTTGCCGTGACTCCCCAGAGCCCGGCTAGTGTCGGGATGTAGCTTTGTGTTACGCACACAAGAGCACGTGTCCAAAGCACACAAGAACACATGGACCTACACTAGCAATAGTCACTACGTTCAGCAACAACCTGGCGCGCACGTACACACACATAGATGTATGTGAACACACAGATAGATACACGGATACATACACACCCAGAGACATGCACACTCACACACCCATAGACACAGAAAACACATACAAGTCCCTCAGATCTAAGCCGCAACAGTCTTTGGAGAACGAGTTGTAGAGACAGGGGAGAGAAAGAGAAGTAGTGAGGAAGAGCGAGCGATGGAGAGGGAGGGCAGGGAGAGGAGTAGGGAGGGGAGAGAGGAGGAGGAAGGGAGGAGGGAGAGAGAGGGAGGGAGCCGGGATAGAGGCCGAGAACCTATTAGTGTGTCTGTGACCCTGCTCATCAGGAAAGTACTGATATACGAGCTGGTAGGCGGGCTCTGATTAATTAGACAATCAGTCAGCAGCTAATGCATATTGACATGGTGAAAGGTTCTGTAAACGCTTGATTAAGGGCTTCATTTGTGAGATGTATTTACAGTCCTGTGTGCCTAAGCAGAGGGCTACTGAGGTTAACTTATGGACCATCGTGATAGATCACGCTGCTAGAACTCTCTGAGTCAGCCGCAGCTGCTTCCTGTATGAGCTGGCCAGGTGGGGACTGGGAGATCCCTGAATGGGAAGTGGCTGGGGGGCTTTATCTGTTTACTGCTTTTGAAATTCCACTTTTGGGGGAATTTAGAGAATGTTGAACTTAGATGTTATGATCAGACTTGCTGAAGGGCTGGTTGACTAGCTGACTTACTGGCTGACTGTCTGTCTGTCTGACTGGCTGCCTGTCTGTCTGACTGACTAGCTGTCTGTCTGACTCGCTGTCTGTCTGACTGACTGGCTGGCTGTCTGTCTGACTGACAGGCTGTCTGACTGGTTGCCTGTCTGTCTGACTGACTAGCTGTCTGTCTGACTGGCTGTCTTTCTGACTGACTGTCTGACTGGCTGTCTTTCTGACTGACTGACTGACTGACTGACTGTCTGTCTGACTGTCTGTCTGTCTGTCTGGCTGTCTTTCTGACTGACTGTCTGTCTGACTGACTGTCTGTCTGACTGTCTGACTGGCTGCCTGGCTGCCTCTCTGACTGGTTTCATCCTAGTCAGCAGTTTTGGTAGCGAGAGCAAACAACAGCGCCCGTCATCCCTGCTCTTCATTCTACAGAGCTTCCATTAATCTCCCCGTTGCCTCAACCTGGAGTCACGGCTTTACACGCGCGACGACAATGACCTAACACGCTCCGCTCTCTCATTAGCACGTCGTCTCTCCTTGCTAATTGATTCGACGGCTGTCGCTTTCACTGCGCAGTGCTGGAGCAGAGGTTCAGATCAGCCCCCCCCGTACATCCACAGATCTCAGGAAGGAACTTTGCCTGGGTGAATCCTGAGCAGGAAAAGAGCGCACTTGAATCGAATTCGAATGGATGTTTTGATCTTTTCTCCACACCATTGGAAGTCTGGTAAAAAAAGGGGCATTGCAAGTGTGACGACGCGCATTCAGGGCCAAGCAGTGGCTACAGCTGCAGCATCAGTAACAGGCCGTTGTGTCTTCTTATCACCGCCTACTATTATGGTCTGGCGCGGTTTCAAACGGACTAGGGTGACCTACGGGACCTGAGGTCACATTGTGTGTGTGTGTGTGGGGGGGGGTGTAATCACATCCTCCTTGATATGTAGCGGGGAAATTGTCAACTTCAGAAATCCATGAATCCTGCGTCCCTCCTTTAGACGCATATCATCCGTCAGAGGAACGGATGGATGACAAGCGGACCGTAAGAAGAAATAGACAAAAGACGAAAGGACCAGGTAGCGGAGGTGAAAGAGCAGAGACACAGCTGGACTGGAGGTGGACAGAGAGAGGCATCAATGGATGGGACATTGTGGAAGAGAGAGAAAGAGAGAGAGAGAGAGAAAGAGAGAGGAAGGAGGGAGGGAGGTACAGGTGACTGAGTTAGGAGACATGGAGAGATGGGAGGAAGGAGGGTGGACAGGAGATTAAGGGAGGAGACATGGATAGATTGGAGGAAGGAGGGAGGGACAGGAGTCTGAGGGAGGAGACATGGAGAGATGGGAGGAAGGAGGGAGGACAGGAGATTAAGGGAGGAGACATGGAGAGATGGGAGGAAGGAGGGGGGACAGGAGATTGAGGGACTGAGGGAGGAGACATGGAGAGATGGGAGGAAGGGGGGAGGACAGGAGTCTGAGGGAGGAGACATGGAGACACGGAGGAAGGATTGAGAGATGGATTGTGTGCTCTGTTGGTCACCCTCCCCTGGCTCATCTCCATCTCCTGATCGACCTGTCCGTCACGCCGTCTCCAGGGAGACCGGAGAACATGGCCGCTGAATCTTCTGAAGGGTGTGGTGGGGGTGGAGGGGGAGGAGAGGGCAGGGACAGTGAGGTTCAGTGATCACAAATTTAACTACGTGGTGAAAGTTTTGGGGGGGGGTGGCACTATTATAAAGATGGATTTAATCTATTTCTCAGACATTAGATTTCACAGAAAGCATGGTGTGCTGTGAGTGTGTGTTTAGCTTAGCGTAGCGTAGCCTAGCCTAGCCTAGCACAGCTAGGCTCAGCTTGCTAAGCTGGGTCCGTCTGCTTATTTGAGCATCCTGCCAGCTTTCTCTCCCCTTCCCTCTCTTTCTCTCCCTCTCTCTGTCTCTCTCTTTCCCACCCTTCCTCCCTCCCTCTCTCCCTCCCTGGCTGAGCGTGGTTGGTCTGGGCTAGCCTTGTCCTCACGCAGAGCTGGCGCTGGCAGCGGGAGCCGCCCAGAGGACTGCTGCTGGCCGCCATGCTGCCATGCTGCTGGCCGCCATGCTGCCATGCTGCTGGCTGCTGTGTTCCAGAGCTGGCGGCCGTGACTGTGGCCACCCCAGACACAGCCCCAGACACAGCCCCAGACACAGCCCCAGACACAGCTCCAGACACAGCCCCAGACACAGCTCCAGACACAGCCCCAGACACAGCCCCAGACACAGCTCCAGACACAGCTCCAGACACAGCCCCAGACACAGCCCCAGACACAGCCCCAGACACAGCTCCAGACACAGCCCCAGACACAGCTCCAGACACAGCTCCAGACACAGCTCCAGACACAGCCCCAGACACAGCCCCAGACACAGCCAGCGACTTCCCTGTCTCTCTGCTGACCCAGAGCGTGGCGCCCGCCACTCCGTGTCGGTGCCTCAGCCTCAGCCTGTGTCGCTACGCCTCGGCCGCCCTGGAGAGGTCAACGCAGCCCACCTCTGTGTGCTGAAGCCTGAACCACCTGCAAGGGACATTTGCATTTTGGACGCTTGCTCTGTGTTTATTTCGTAATTTTCCCGATGTTTTTTTCGCAGGGGTTCGGATGAGGGGGAGGGAGGGTGGTGGGTGTTTATTTCTGTTGTGCTGTGCTGGCAGGGCTGGCAGGTGTGTGTGTGTGTGTGTGTGTGTGCGCGCGCGCGTGTGTGTGTATGTGTGTGTGTGTGTGCGTGCGTGTGTGTGTGTGTGAGTGTGTGTGAGTGTGAGTGTGTGTGTGTGTGAGTGTGTGTGTGAGTGCGTGCACACGGCCCTCGCGTGTGTACGTCCCGTAGCTGCGGAGGAGTGTGCTCGCTGAGCGCTGTCACATGCAGTGTGTCCCGGCCCTGGGAGACAGATTAATGTCTCCTGCTTGTCCGTGTCCCCGTCACCCTCCCTCCCAGACTGTCGTCCCTGGAGAGGTGCCTCCGCAGAAACACAGCTGATAATGTGGATGTGGGAGGGGAGCGGAGAGGAAGTAGCAGGGATGGTGCCTCCCCCCTTCTCCCATCATGCAGGGCCTCCCTTTACTGCGTCCGTTGGGACTGCTGCCGGTACTCCCCCCCCCTTCACCCCCCCCACCGTCCTCGCTCCATCCCAAACTGGTCTCCAGTGACTGGTTTCTCTGAGTCGTCCATTACACCCCCCTCTTAGAGTGCCCATCTGTCTGAAGCTCCTCCTTCTCATCCTCCTCCTCCTCCTCTTCCTTTCGAGCCCTCCGTTGCCTCCTCCCGCCTCCTCCGCCACCTCTCGCTCTCCTCTTTCTCTCCATCCACTCCTTCCCTTCTCCTCTCCTCCTCGTTTCCTCCCGCCTTGTTCCTCTCTGCTCCAACCTTCTCTGCAGACTGCAGATGTGTCACACTTACACCGATAAAGATGAGGGCATTTTGCTCCCTTTCCTGTTGAGGATCCATATATTCCACTGACTGCGAGAGTGATAAAGTGTTTCATGGTTAGGGTTCCCAGAGGGCAGAGGACAGATTCTGTTCGTATGATGAGAGTTGAGAGACTTATTCACTCTCTTTGCTCCTCTCTCTCTCTCTCTCTCTCTCTCTCTCTCTCTCTCTCTTTCTCTCTCTCTCTCTTTCTCTCTCTCTCTCTCTCTTTCTCTCTTTCTCTCTCTCTCTCTTTTTCTCTCTCTCTTTCTCTCTCTCTCTCTTTTTCTCTCTCTCCCTCTCTCTCTCTCTCTCTCTCTCTCTGTCTTTCTCTCTGTCTCTCTCTGTCTCTCTCTGTCTCTCTCTCTGTCTGTCTCTCTCTCTCTCTCTCTCTCTCTCTCTCTCTCTGTCTCTCTGTCTTTCTGTCACTCTCTCTCTCATCCTCTCTGTCTCTGACACTCTTTCTCTCGGTCTCTCTCTGCCCCTCTCTCTCTACCTCTCTCTCTACCTCTCTGTCTATCTCTGCCTCTCCCTCTCTCTCTCTCTGTCTCTCTCTCTTCCCTCTCTTCTGAGGCATGAGAGGAGTGGCGGCCCGTGCGTGATGAGCTGGTCTCAGCTCGTCTCCACCGCCAGCGCCACGAGCCATCATTAGATCCGTTACCCATAATGCCTCTCGCCCAGCTGGCCAGTCACCCAGATGAGGCGTGGCGGCGGCAGTGCCGGGCCCCGGATCACTGTCCCCATGCTCAGTCCTCCCCTTTGTTAACGCTTTGCTGCACTGATCCCTGCTCACTGACTCACACACACAGATTGGGTGTGTGTCGATGTGTGTAAGTGGGAGGAATGTTGGTGTGCGAGTCTGGAGTGGTGTGTGATTGTGTGTGTTTGGGGAGGGGGGGTGCATGTGTGTGTGTGTGTGTGTTTGAGGCTTCTGAGTTAGGTGTGTGTATGTGTGTGCTTGGGATATTTAAGTGTGTGTTTGGTGTCTTTGTCATGTGACCTATGCACTGTGCGACTCTGAAAGCCTGTTGGCTGTCATCACTGACCCTCAGGCCAGCAGCCTGCCTTCAATCCACCAATAGAAAATATATTCCACGCCGACGCTGTCAAACACGTGCTTCGCCGCCACAGCACCATGTTAGGGTCGCCTGTCGCGTGTCGGCTGCGTGTTCAGGGTACAGCCAGTAGGAAGCTGAGCTGGTGGCGGTGCACGTAGGCCACATCTCCCAGCCGCAGTGGAGCCTCATTTAAACCTACATATTCAAAGCTCTGAGATTCCTTCCTGCTGCTCATTATCTCTGCTCCATGAAAAATCATCACATCACGCTCAGCGTTTTAGACTATTAGCGGAGTTCTGGTCCTGGAAAAGTGTGTGTTCTGCGGGTGTGTATGGAGTGCAAGCTTAGTGTGTGTGTGTGTGTGTTTTGTGCGGGTGTCCTGTGTGTCTGTCGAGTGTGCGCTGAGTTGATGTGCATCGTAATTTGAGTGTGAAGTCAGTGTGTGTTGGATGTGTGAGTGTGTTTTCCGCTAGTTAAGCAGTAGCGAGTTTCCAGCTAGTAGAGTTCCCAGCTTCTGACACACACAGACCTCCAGTCAGATCCGGACAGACATTTGTATGCCTGACAGCGTGCGGCTGCTTCCTTTAATTGGAAAATCTCCTCCTAAAGACTTTAAGAAACCTCATTTGTGTTTCCTGAGAGCAACATCATAAGTAAGTGAAGTGGGGAGAAACAAAGAGAGGAGGATAGAGAGGAGGAGAGAGGAGGAGGGAGGAGGAGGGGGAGAAGGTGGAGGGAGATGGGAGAGGAGGAAGAGGAGGAGGAGGGAGGTGAGAAGGTGGAGGATACACCCCCACCCCCACCCCTCCTTTTAGTTACGGTCACAATGACACGGAGGTCCTGAGAGGAGCCTTCACCTCACATCTCACAGCTCCCCCTACCTGCAGCCTCAGGGACTGCAGCATCGTGATGCTCACCAAGGCCTTTACACCCACGCGCACCAGGCGCACATGCTGGCCCACATCACCTCATCCTGACCCATAACCTTTCCCTCCTGGTGACTGTATCAGAAAAAAAGAGAAAAATCAAGGTTTTGCTCATCTGAGAAACAACGGTTGAAGTATTTAGCTGGCAGCTGACAAAGACGTTCATGGGCTTAGCATGTATTTGTAGCAGATGACCTTTAGATAGCCTTTCACCTGTCCCTGTCTTGCAGAGAAGCATCACGCTATCTTCCCTGGCCACGCCTGTGGCTTCCAGGTAGATGTGCGGAACAGATTTCCAAGGGTTGCAGTTGGACATCTCAGTGGTAGCGCATTCCACTGTACATCAGGAGTTTGCAGGCTCAAATCCCCACCTGCACGTCACATTGGACAGCGTTCCTGACATGTGAATCCATCACGTCATAATTCCAACCCGAACACCCTCCCCATCTCAGTGTCAGTATACTCCAGACAGGCCTCTTGCCAATAGCAAAAGACCAGCCCTTTCCAATAACTTGTGGCAGAGTGTGAAAGCATATTGGATGTTGCAACCGATGTTCAAACGAAGCTTCAAACCTCCCTGGTTTATCAGTCAGCTCTCTTTTCCCCCTCTGCCGAGAATAACAAGAAGCCTCCTCTCAGTTCCGTACCCAAGGTCGATAGAAGACAGGACTACAAAGGGGAAACGCCATGACGACCCAAACATTCTTAAACCGTAAGATGACTCGCTTAGTCAGGATCCGATTCTAGACTTGACCTTAAGGCTTTAAGGGCACAGCGTGGAAGCGTTTTAGCGGGAAACGCCTGACCTGACCGCGCGTCTGAGCTGCAAAAGATCGCAGAGCAAACATCCTCCTAGGACCCAGATGCTTGTTCAGGGTGCTCTGCGCCACATTCGGCGGTAGGGACGGTGACTCGGCCGCCGTATTGCGGCTGTTTTCTTGTCGCACGGTTAAGAGGATGTTTGTCGAGATTTGGAAACTGTATGACACGGTTGGGAGCCTTCCAATGAGTTTCCCAAATGTGACTGACCTCAGGAACGGCCGTGCGAATCCAGTTCATTATTTAAACCGCCGACGCGTGACTAGAACAAGCAGGAACACCTTGTTGCGACGTATCGTTTTCCAAAATAGGTTTGTTTGACGAGCGCTCGTTTTAACCTCCGGGAGATAATGGCCTGTCCAACATCTGTGTGGAGTGTGTGCTGATATGATGGTGGGAGAGCGGGGAGTGTCCTGGGTGTCTTAAACAAGCGTGTTCAGAGTTAATGACACAGTCTGCCTCTCCCTCCAGCGGTTGTCCTCCGCACGGCCTATTAACCCGCAGAAATATATTATCGTTAGCAAAGGCACAGTTTAGCACTGAAGCTACTACTCAGAGCACTGCGTTCTCCCAGGGCTATGTTCTTCCAGCGCTACGTTCTCCCAGTGCTACGTTCTCCCAGCGCCACGTTCTTCCAGCGCCACGTTCTTCCAGCGCTACGTTCCCCCAGCACTATGTTCTTCCAGCGCTATGTTCTCCCAGCGCCACGTTCTCCCAGCGCCACATTCTCCCAGCGCTACGTTCCCCCAGCGCTACGTTCCCCCAGCGCTACGTTCTCCCAGCGCTACGTTCTCCCAGCACCACATTCTCCCAGCACCACGTTCTCCCAGCGCTACGTTCTCCCAGCACTACGTTCCCCCAGCAC
>BROE01000014.1:2944946-2954946 GCA_036571765.1 Plecoglossus altivelis
GGCAGGGAGACACAGGGCAGGGAGACACGCAGGCAGGGATACACAGGGCAGGGAGACGCAGGGCAGGGAGACACAGGGAGGGAGACACAGGGCAGGGAGACACAGGGCAGGGAGACACAGGGCAGGGAGACGCAGGGCAGGGAGACACAGGCAGGGAGAAACAGGCAGGGAGACACAGGGCAGGGAGATGCGCTGGCAGGGAGACGTGTGCAGAGTGAAGAGGAACGGATTCAAAATAATATTGTATTATGTCACCTTGAAAAAAGCCCCTAATCTCATGAAAGACAATGAGAGAAAGACTCCCTCCAATGGTGGAATAATTACAGAGAATCTATTAAGGACACCTAATGAATTAGAAGAGTGAGAGCTCATTTTCTCCAAGGTGCTCTGAGGAAAAGATAGTGAAATAGGGATAGCATAATGGCTTTAGCGCTCAGAGGTATCGCTGGCACGCCTGTGGAGTGTATTTCAGATCTGTTGCACTGCTCTCAACACGTACCGTTTCTTCCAGGAGCAAAGGTTACTTTTCAGATGTGGGTGGGACAGCGTTTTGTCCGACGTGGATCGATATATAACTAACTATGATGTTGGCCTGGGGCGACCTGCAGGGCAGTGTTCCATCACATCAACATGCTGATAGGTAGGGCCATCCAGAGGATTACACGTGACTGCTGTGCGTGTGCCGGTCTGTGTTCCCTGTCCGTGTTCCCTGTCCGTGTTCCCTGTCCGTGTTCCCATCCCTGTTCCCCGTCTGTTTGTCTGGACTCCGAAAGGATTCATCCTTTGATTTACTTTCAATTACTGAAAGAGGACATCGCAGGAAAACGACTGCCAAGACAGTAGCCAATTATCTATTGTTGTTGGGTTATCTCCGCCCCCGAGGACAGGTGATTGGCAGGCCGAGGGGCAGTCGAGACCTCCTTGCTCTCAGCAGATTCACAACCTGCGTTTCAACTGACAGACTGCGAGAATGAGTCTTTTCTTTCCCCTTGGATCCTTCCAGTCAATCTTGCCGTCAAACGGCAGGCAGGACAACGTACAACACCGGGCCATTACTGTGCGTTCGGACCGTCCGATGGCTGTGAACCCTTCCTCCTCCTCCTCCTCAACTCTTCATCATCACTCAGGAGGGTACTGCTGACAGGAGCGGGAGCTCGTTCCTGTCCTGGTTTCAGAGTCACGGCGGCAGATGGGTTGGCGAGAGCACATATTGTCATTACAAGGGAAACAGCAGCCGTAATAATGATAGGTTTTACACAGTCAATTTCCTCTCCCATCGAGCTGGCGTTCTCGTGACAAGATTTTTAAAACATAGGAAAGGTGAGAGGCTGTTGTTATTTGCTTTCAGTCGGGGTCTGGACCATTTTACCTCCCAACGCAAAATTACTTTTAATTCAACAGCCGGAGTCTACATTTTAAATTGAGGCACCACTGGAGCGGTTTTCAGGAAAATAAATACAGTCGCCAAGGGAAAGATTTAGGAGAAGACATTTTATTTTCGGTTAAAGGAGAGAACATAAAACCAGTCTGGGTTGTTGCCAGAGGCAGAGTCATGGAAATAAACAGCCACCCTGGACTTGAATCGGTGTGTTTTACATACACCACATGCACCTCGGGCTAGACTGTCGCCTATTTCGGTCACTGCACCATGAAGCAGTTTCTCTATGGCTCTTGTACACCGTGACTGTGTTCTTCATGTGAGAGCCACGCCATGTGGTTGAATAAAAGCGACTGAGGAAAATCCGCAGTCGTTTGGAGCCTTACCACGTATAAAAGATGAATCGCTTGGGGGGCCCTCTCTGCGAGGCCGCCCCGAACTATTTAGATGTCCCTGGATATGCCCTTATGAGGATTGATAGACAACGAAACCGCTGACATGGAACACATTCTACCTTGATAGCTACACAACCCACCTAAGATAGAAAAGTCTCAATAACACACTTCCTCCCAGGTGACAGACATCTAGAAACATGTTTCCATCTCTTAGAGTATGCACGATTATGAGACAGACCCACACCCAAGTGTGGATAAAAGGAATACCTGTGACAAAAGACCTGTAGAAAAACAGATGCTTGCTCCAATTTCCCTCTCGCTGCTCTCTCTTCTCTCTCTCCTTCTCTCTCTCTCTCTCTCTCTCTCTCTTCTCTTCTCTTCTCTCTCTCTACTTCTCTCACCCAATCTCTCTCTTTCTCTCCATACACCCTCTCTCTCCTCACCCCCACACTCCTCCTCCCTCCCTCCCCTCTTTCTCTCTCTATCTGTCCCTCTTTCCACCTTCTCTTCCCCCCTCTCATCCCCCCTCACCAATCTAATACCCTACACGCTCTGCTCTCATCCATCCTCACCAATCTAATAACCTACACGCTCTGCTCTCATCCCTTTCCTCTCATCCATCCATCTCTCATCCATCTCTCATCCATCTCTCATCCATCTCTCATCTCTCTCTCTGTCTCTCCCCCCTCTCTCTGTACCTCTCTCATTCACTCTTTTGTGTTTCTTCTCTCTCTTTCTCTACTTTGTTCAACACCCCCCCCCTCAGTCTCCCTCACTCCCTCTCTTTGTCTCCCCCCCTCTCTCTCTGTTACTCCCTCTCTTTGTCCCCCCCCCCCTCTCTCTCCTTCTCTGTTCGCTCCCGGTCTCTCCTCCCGTTTCACTTCCCACTTCCTGGAGTCAGGCCAACAGGATGGCCCTGAATAAACTCGTTACTCACAATGCCAGCCTGCAATACCACACCCAGCGCCCTTCCCCGCCCCAAGTTTTTTATGATGTTTCCATTGTTAGCCACCCCACCCAATAAAGGGCCTTTATTAAAGTTTACTTACTTATCGATAATAGGCTCAGTGTTATTTGGTTAGGGGCCTGGAGCTGAATTGGAGGTGATGAAGAGAACAGGGAAGTGATGGAGAGAATTGAGAGGTGATGGAGAGAATAGAGAGATGATGGAGAGAATAGAGAGATGATGGAGAGAATAGAGAGGTAGAGAGAGGAAAAGAGAGAAAGAGGAAGATGAATCAGGAAGGAGAAAGAGAGTTGATGGAGATAATTAGAGAGATAGGGAGAGAATAGAGAGAGGAGGAAAGGATGATAGGAGAGGATATAGAGATACATTGAATAGTGATGGAGAGCGGTATACATGTGTGAAGAGAGATGATGGAGAGAATAGAGAGGTGATGGAGAGAATAGAGAGATGATGGAGAGAATAGAGAGATGATGGAGAGAATAGAGAGATGATGAGAGAATAGAGACGTGTAAGAGAGGATAGTGAAAGGAGATATGATGGAGAGAATAGAGAGGTAGAGAGAGGAGAGGAAATGGAGAGAATAGAGAGGTAGAGAGAGGAACTGAAGCATGGGCTACCTGGCTTGCTGTGTAGAGTACACACACCCACACACACCAACACACCAACACACCCACACTAACACACTCCCACACACACCAACACACCCACACACACCAACACACACCCACACACACAGGCAGGGACTCACACATACCAACGCGCCCAGTCAGGAACACATACACACCCAAGCAGTGGCACACGCGCACACACACACACAGACACAAAAAAGTGACACACACATGTACACACAGGCAGTGAGGCACACACTGAAACACAGAGTCAGTGACATACACACATACACACAGAGGCCATGGCACGCACACATGCAACACTTGTACACACACCACTGCCAAAACTCAATTTCCCTAACTACCAATTTCACACAAGTATGCTTCACCGCTGTTCCATGCACAATTAGACATTGCAGACTTTTCCGTGTTGGAGACAGCAACATGGCAATAATTTGTTTTCTCTGTTTTCCATATGACATCTCATGTGTTGGAGGTGAGCGGAGACGCGTGTGGTGTAGGCAGGGACGGTGTAGACGAGGGGGTGGGGTGGTGATGAGAGGACAAGGGAAGAGTGACATGTAGCACAGCAGAAAATGAATTGAAAAGGTGGGACGAGGGTGGGGAGTGGGAGTGTGAGGCAGAAGGAAATGGATTGAAAAGGGATGTTTTAAGGGGGTCAGAAGCAGGACAGGGCTCCGCTCGAGTGCGGAGCAGGGGGGAGTTTAGTGTGAGTGTTACCGAGTGTTGGCCAAGAAAGGGTCAAAGTGGCAGGGACAGAAGATTGGGTTGATGGAGGGCAGGGGGCAGAGATTGGCTGGTGGGGGGCAGGGGACAGAATTTGGCTGGTAGAGGGCAGGGGACAGAATTTGGCTGGTAGAGGGCAGGGGACAGAATTTGGCTGGTGGAGGGCAGGGGGCAGAGATTTGGGTGGTGGAGGGCAGGAGACAGAGTTTGGCTGGTGGAGGGCAGGAGACAGAATTTGGCTGGTGGAGGGCAGGAGACAGAATTTGGCTGGTGGAGGGCAGGAGACAGAATTTGGCTGGTGGAGGGCAGGAGACAGAATTTGGCTGGTGGAGGGCAGGAGACAGAATTTGGCTGGTGGAGGGCAGGAGACAGAATTTGGCTGGTGGAGGGCAGGAGACAGAATTTGGCTGGTGGAGGGCAGGAGACAGAATTTGGCTGGTGGAGGGCAGGAGACAGAATTTGGCTGGTGGAGGGCAGGAGACAGAATTTGGCTGGTGGAGGGCAGGAGACAGAATTTGGCTGGTGGAGGGCAGGAGACAGAATTTGGCTGGTGGAGGGCAGGAGACAGAATTTGGCTGGTGGAGGGCAGGAGACAGAATTTGGCTGGTGGAGGGCAGGAGACAGAATTTGGCTGGTGGAGGGCAGGAGACAGAATTTGGCTGGTGGAGGGCAGGAGACAGAATTTGGCTGGTGGAGGGCAGGAGACAGAATTTGGCTGGTGGAGGGCAGGAGACAGAATTTGGCTGGTGGAGGGCAGGAGACAGAATTTGGCTGGTGGAGGGCAGGAGACAGAATTTGGCTGGTGGAGGGCAGGAGACAGAATTTGGCTGGTGGAGGGCAGGAGACAGAGTTTGGGTGGTGGGGGGCAGGAGACAGAGTTTAGCTGGTGGGGGGAAGGGTCAATGGGTAGACAGCGAGTTTTGGCCTAAGACGTGAGGGGCACCGGGGTGTGAGCATGCTGGTCGGGTGAGGGTACAGGAGACAGAGCTCGTGACGTGGTTGTGGAGGAGGCAGGGGGCAGAAGATCGAGGTGACAGTCGAGGTGGGAGGGCCAGGAGTAGGTTTCAGATGAAGCTAGAAAGGGGGCAGGAAGAAGCCAGGTAGGTTTGTGGGTGGTGGGGGAAAGGAGACAGGAGACAGAATAGTTGTCCCCGTGATGCCGTAGACAGGCGTAGCCGGGAGTGACGGGCCCAGCGTTTGGTGTGGTGTAGGGCCAGGTGCAACCCTAGTTTGTGGCCAGCGAGAGTGGCCGTGCTGGGAGTGAATCCCAAGAGTAAGGCTGGATTCACCCAGTACACCTTCAGGGACGACGGGCGAGCACATCTTCCATCACGAATCACTATTACGGGGCCGTGGGGCCAAAGACACACACACACGCAACACACACACACACACTACACTACAACCACACACACACACACAACACACACTACCACACACACACACACACACACACACACACACACACACACACGCACACACGCACACACACACACATGCATGAATCAACACCCAGTCCAAAAATAACAGGCTGATGATCCTGCCCCAGCCCTGAGCTGCCTCCGTCTCTGGGAGCCTCCAACTCGGTTCAACCCAGGGGAGGAAAAAGTGACACCTTTATTTATTTCTTTATTTCTTTATTTTCACTTGACCTTGTTGATGATGACCTGGAGGCAGTATGGTGAATGGTGGACTGAATGCGCGCCTGTGTCATTCTCACGCCAAAGATGTTGTTGTGGAGCCGTGTGGTGATGTGCGGTGATGTGCGGTGATGGGCGGTCCTAGCATTGCTGTCTCAGGTGGAAACTTGTTCTGCCACCTAGTGCAGTATGTAATGTCTGTACCAGCTTGGTACCCGTTGTCCTGGTAAGCTAGCTGCTGTTGTAACAAGCCAGCTTGCCCTAGTAAGCTAGCGTCTGTCCTTCCAAGCTAGCTTCTGTCCTTCCAAGCTAGCGTCTGTCCTTCCAAGCTAGCGTCTGTCCTTCCAAGCTAGCGTCTATCCTTCCAAAATATCTTATGTCCAAGGATTTCAGCTTCTGTCCTTGCAAGCTAGAATCCTTCCTTCCCATGTCTCCACTAGCTAGCTTTTTTCCTCTCCATATCTGTGCATATCATACTGCATGTGGCTTTGCAAGCCTCAAACTGCCACTGAGCATTTTACCTACAAACTAGCAAGATGCCATCTTTAAACACCTTCGATGCTTGGCCTCATATAACAACGGGTCTGTCCTTTTCGTATCTCTCCCCTCGCTAGCTTGTTTCCTTCCTGTCCGTCTGTCCTCGTAGGAGCTGGCTCCTCCCCCTCTTGTCCCTGTGTCCTAAAGCTGGCTCCTCCCCCTCCTCCCCCTGTGTCCTAATGTTGGTTCCTCCCCCTCCTGTCCCTGTGTCCTAAAGCTGGCTCCTCCCCCTCCTCCCCCTGTGTCCTAAAGCTGGCTCCTCCCCCTCCTGTCCCTTTGTCCTAAAGCTGGCTCCTCCCCCTCCTGTCCCTGTGTCCTAAAGCTGGCTCCTCCCCCTCCTGTCCCTGTGTCCTAAAGCTTAAGTCCCGCGTCTCCAAACGAGCTACTCTCGTCCCCGTGTCTCTGTTCCAGTTAACTAGCTACTGTTCTCGGGGCGCTGGCCGCCACTTGTGCGTGCAAGAGAGTCTCCCCCGCGGGCGCTGCTTCGCTCGGGAGGGACTGCTGCTCGAATTGATCAGCCTGTCACTCCGGGGCCTGCCAATCAATACATCTGGCCGGTGCTGGTGTCAACAGGGATTAAATGAGCAGTGACTGCCGTGAGCTGGATCGGGGGCACAGCCGCGCGTTCTGTTTGGTCGAGACAACGAGTAGTACGTTCCGCCGTTGCTGCTAGCAACCAGCTGGGTCACTGTCAACTAGGCTTAGGGTTCCAATCTATTTGCGGCTAATCATTTTAATTGTAAATAGCACCTTACAATACTGTTGGTATGTTCACCATTTTGTAACCAGTCATTTATATTATTGATAATGATATTGTTTCTGGCTACAAAAGCGGCTGGATTGCTATTGTTGGTATTATTGATCACGTCTGCATACGTTTGGTTTATGATGTGCAATTCAAATTAATCCAGTGTCAGGAATGTATCAACTGGAACCTCGTCCTGCCTAGATGATGAGGGTTCTGTCCTAGATGAGGGTTTCCTGCCATGTGAGGTAGACGGTTAGAAACTGTCAAAGTAGTTAGAGCAGCATATCTGCAGAGCTTGTCACTGCTAGTGTCAGCCTGGGAAAGAGTGCCCTGGGCGATCGTGGTCTGTGTCATGCATCGCTGTGTGCCTGGGGCCACGGTCGGGCCTCTCTCTGAGTTAGTAAGCAGGCCTGAGGATGCAGGGACGAGAGAGGTCTGTCAGTATGGCTGAGGTCTGTCAGTATGGCTGAGGTCTGTCTGTAGGCCTGTGGTCTATCTGTAGGCCTGAGGTCTGTCAGTAGGGCTGGGGTCTGTCAGTAGGCCTGAGGTCTGTCAGTAGGGCTGGAGATGCAGGGAGGAGAGAGGTCTGTCAGTAGGGCTGAGGTCTGTCAGTAGGCCTGGGGTCTGTCAGTAGGGCTGAGGTCTGTCAGTAGGCCTGGGGTCTGTCAGTAGGGCTGGAGATGGAGGGAGGAGAGAGGTCTGTCAGTAGGGCTGAGGTCTGTCAGTAGGCCTGGGGTCTGTCAGTAGGCCTGAGGTCTGTCAGTAGGCCTGAGGTCTGTCAGTAGGGCTGAGGTCTGTCAGTAGGGCTGGAGATGCAGGGAGGAGAGAGGTCTGTCTGTAGGGCTGAGGTCTGTCAGTAGGGCTGGGGTCTGTCAGTAGGGCTGAGGTCTGTCAGTAGGGCTGGAGATGCAGGGAGGAGAGAGGTCTGTCAGTAGGGCTGGGGTCTGTCAGTAGGGCTGGGGTCTGTCAGTAGGGCTGAGGTCTGTCAGTAGGGCTGAGGTCTGTCAGTAGGGCTGGAGATGGAGGGAGGAGAGAGGTCTGTCAGTAGGGCTGAGGTCTGTCAGTAGGCCTGGGGTCTGTCAGTAGGCCTGGGGTCTGTCAGTAGGGCTGGAGATGGAGGGAGGAGAGAGGTCTGTCAGTAGGGCTGGGGTCTGTCAGTAGGGCTGAGGTCTGTCAGTAGGGCTGAGGTCTGTCAGTAGGGCTGGAGATGGAGGGGAGGAGAGGTCTGTCAGTAGGGCTGGGGTCTGTCAGTAGGGCTGGGGTCTGTCAGTAGGGCTGAGGTCTGTCAGTAGGCCTGGGGTCTGTCAGTAGGGCTGGAGATGGAGGGAGGAGAGAGGTCTGTCAGTAGGGCTGAGGTCTGTCAGTAGGGCTGGGGTCTGTCAGTAGGCCTGAGGTCTGTCAGTAGGGCTGAGGTCTGTCAGTAGGGCTGAGGTCTGTCAGTAGGGCTGGAGATGGAGGGAGGAGAGAGGTCTGTCAGTAGGGCTGAGGTCTGTCAGTAGGGCTGAGGTCTGTCAGTAGGGCTGAGGTCTGTCAGTAGGGCTGGAGATGGAGGGAGGAGAGCAGAGCAGTGGAGGGGCTTTGCTGTGGTCTGCTGGTGCTGCTCTAAAAGCTGCAATGTGCGTACACACCTTCACATCTGCACACACACACACACACACACACACACACGCACACACACACACACACGCACACACACACACACACGCACACACACACACACGCACACACACACACACACACGCACACACACACACACACGCACACACACGCGCACACACACACACACGCACACACACACACACACACACACACGCACGCACACACACACACGCACGCACACACACGCACGCACGCACACACACACACACACACAGGTCTAATCGGCATACATCTATCTACACACATGCTGCACATACACATCTACTCACACACATCTAATAGAATACTTGCATCTACCTACACATGGCCATCGGCGTTGCCCCCCGTGGCCCTGCCTTTCTCCCAGGGTGTTTACATTTCAATCAAACCTTCCAGGGCCCAATGACCCGCCTCCCACCATCCCCACCAATCGGTCCATCTCGACTTGCCTCTCAGCAACAGCCTTCATCCAATCTCTCTCTTCGTGAGGCAGAAAGAGTTGAGGCAGCGTTCGCACGCAGGCCTGCTGGTCTTCACTCGCCTCTCTGCTCGTTCCTCGAAAGAAGTTTACCAAGAAATCCATTCACATCATATTCATCTCTGGTATTTCTGACACGTACAGTTCTACACTCGAACTTCTATGTTCCCCTCAGAATAGACCCTGACAGTTCGATATTACGAGTGCTGTATTTTAGTCATTCCATGACAGTTCTGTCTTCCAAGTTCTACGTTCCACCCAGAACCAGATGGTCTAAATCGGCAACCAACCCCACATCACCAGACAAGTGACAGACGCGGTTAAGACTTTTCTTTGTTTCCATGGCGATGTTGACGAGACGGCAGGTCGGAGAGGGTTGTCTGCAGATGCCCTGACGTTTTAACAACCAATAAAAAGCGTTGAAATCAATTCTGGTTTACCTTTAATACATTGTGCATGAAAGGGGGAAGGAGTGTGTGTGTGTGTGTGGCTGGGGGCGGGGGGCCTGGGGGGGGGCAGCACCGGGGGTAATCTTCATATTGGCAGATGCAGGGGAAAGGCTGCTTTTAAAGTGTTTAGCTTTAATTTCATTCAGAAGTGCCATAATTGATTTTAATGAGATGTTTATGGTGTGAAGTGGCGGTATTGCTAAATCATTCGCCAGTCTGCCTGTCGGGTGCTTCTAAGGCCCGCGCTGAGGGAGTCGCGAGAAGCACTCCAGCTCATGCTGCCAAAACTCACACGCCTGCCTCTCCTCCCTCTTTCCACCCTTCCCTCGCTTCGTTTTCCTCGCCAAAACACTCGCACGTTCACGCGTTCCGCTGTAGAAACCGAACGTTTTCTTATTCCTTGGTGCCCTCTGAC
>BROE01000014.1:2959946-2971762 GCA_036571765.1 Plecoglossus altivelis
ATCTCCGTGGTGCGTGTCTCTGCACCTCTATGAATAATTTACTCTATTAATAAAAAAACCCTTCAGAAGCCCTCCAGCCTCATGAAGGCTGAATTAAAGAGTTGATTTGCAATTACAAAGCCCAGCTCTGGCCTCCACGCTGGCCTCCCTGCTGGCCTCCACGCTGGCCTCCACGCTGGCTTCCCTGCTGGCCTCCACACTGGCCTCCACGCTGGCCTCCACGCTGGCCTCCCTGCTGGCCTCCACGCTGGCCTCCCTGCTGGCCTCCACGCTGGCCTCCACGCTGGCCTCCACGCTGGCCTCCCTGCTGGCCTCCACGCTGGCCTCCACACTGGCCTCCACGCTGGCCTCCACGCTGGCCTCCCTGCTGGCCTCCACACTGGCCTCCACACTGGCCTCCACACTGGCCTCTACACTGGCCTCAGAGGAACCAAGGACCTCTTGCCCCTCCTGTTGATAGCCTGGCTAGGGGGGAGAGGTGGGAGACAGAGGGAGGCTAGGGAAAAGAGGGGGGGGAGATCAGAAGAGGCCAGGAGGGAGGGGGGTGCAAGGGAGGAGAGGGGGAAGTGAGAAAGGCAGAGGTAGATAGGGGGAGACGGACGTGACACAGCATCAGAGAGATCTAGTGGTCAGGAGGACCCTGCAGACATGTACCAACACATGACCACAAGGCCTCCTCCTAGCTCCCTTTCCCTCTGTCCCTCCTCTTACCCCCACTTCCCCTTACAAGATTAGGGGCAGGTCCCGATCCTAGTCAGTGCTTACATCACTTCCTGCAGCGCTGATTCCCAAAGCACACTGCATTTCAAGTTCACTCAACTGTCATCCGTGTCCCTGGGCTGAGAAATATACTTCTTACTGCACACACACACACACACCCACACACACACACAAACACACACCCACACACGAACACAAAGCTCTGTGAGGTGAACTGGTGTATGTCTGTGTGTTGCGTACGTGTCAAATCCACACTATGAATCACCCTGTGTCAGTAGGTGTAGAAGGTACCAGAGCTGCCATGTGTTTTCCAGATCGGGACTTGGGATCCTCCCAGTGGCTTGAACATGACAGACAACCAGAAGGGGAAGACAGCCAACATCACGGACTCCCTGTCCAACCGATCCCTGGTGGTGTCCACCATACTGGTGAGCAGGTGACCTATCACTGTCTTCATCCATACTGGTGAGCAGGTGACCTATCACTGTCTTCATCCATACTGGTGAGCACGTGACCTATCACTGTCTTCCACCATACTGGTGAGCAGGTGACCTATCACTGTCTTCATCCATACTGGTGAGCAGGTGACCTGTCACTGTCTTCATCCATACTGGTGAGCAGGTGACCTGTCACTGTCTTCATCCATACTGGTTGAGCAGGTGACCTGTCACTGTCTTCATCCATACTGGTGAGCAGGTGACCTGTCACTGTCGTCGTCCACACAGGTGAGCAGGTGACCTGTCACTGTCTTCATCCACCCAGGTGACCAGGTGACCTGTCACTGTCTTCATCCAGACAGGTGACCAGGTGACCTGTCACTGTCTTCATCCACCCAGGTGACCAGGTGACCTGTCACTGTCTTCATCCACCCAGGTGACCAGGTGACCTATCACTGTCTTCATCCAGACAGGTGAGCAGGTGACCTGTCACTGTCTTCATCCACCCAGGTGACCAGGTGACCTATCACTGTCTTCCACCATACTGGTGAGCAGGTGACCTGTCACTGTCTTCATCCACCCAGGTGACCAGGTGACCTGTCACTGTCTTCATCCAGACAGGACACTAAGCATCTCTCCAGAGCTGATGGTTCCATTCCAACACTTGTATTCCTTGAATGAGCAGACGCTTTGCTTCAAAGTGATGGACACACAGCGGAAGTGGAAAGTACAGCAGAAATGTAGACTAAGAACTGAGTCATCTGAGTATTTCTGTTGGGTAAAGTCAAGGACGGGTCTGTATTCACTATATCCTGTCCACAGTGTTGCAGTCCCAAGATCAGCTTGAGTCAAGAATCCTTGATCATTCTTAGAGAGACGTTCTTGTGCAGCGTGGAAAAACACCCAAAGAGAGAAGGACCCAAATTCTTTTTTCTCCTTCCATTTTCGCTTTACCTGTTAAGTTTTTTTTAACGGCTGACTGCATCTTTACAGCTTTGCGAGGGAGAAACCAAGGCTGTGTTCTGTGAGTACACTGAAGCGCGGCACAGCACTCAGGCGCGGCACAGCACTCTGAACCACTCAGGTTATCGCCCCACTCCAGAAGAGTTTCCAATTGGGTGAGAATGGTTTCGGGCAGGGCTAATTGACTGATTGATTGTCCAATAAGATTTCACGGTTTACTCCTCTCCCTCCCATCTATCGTTGTATTGGAGAGTGCTTTCTCAGACCAGTGGTGTCAAACTAAAGGATTGATAGGGATGTTGAATTGAGTTCATTGAGGTGTCAACTGCCTGGAGGTTAACATGCAATGGCTTTTTACCGAGTCTTCATTCACTTCATAGACAATATGTTACACGCTGTTGAACTGCCATCTCATTCAAGTGTGCACGCGTGTGTCTGTGAGCGCGTCTGTGCGTGTGTGTCTGTGAGCGCGTCTGTGCGTGTGCACGGGCACGTACGAGTGCGTGCCCGCGTGCCAGACTCATCTGCGCCAAAACGGAAACTTCTGGAATGAAGAGAATTAAGTCGAATTTGTGATCCTATTATTACGAAGCCGAGCGTAAAAATAACAATATCAACCAAATTGTGGGTTGTCATTCTTTGTCCCGGCTTTCGCTTCTCCTCTGCGCACGCTGTGCTGTGATTGGATGGCTGTTATTAGTTAAGAGTCTTCAAGGCTGTAATTGCCATATCAGGATTGAGTCATGGGGAGATCTGTGGAGGCAGGGCGACGAGAAGACAGAGGAGGGAGGGATGACATTAATTGGGTTTGTTACGACTGATTGATGCCCGCTTTTATCCATCTCCCTGCTGCTGTGGGTGAAGATATAACTATCGCTAGAATTCAAGTTCGGTCTTTTTCTGTTTTGTTTTTTAAGTTTGTTTTTTCTTTTGGGGTGGAAGCGGGGTCTCCTCGCAGGGAGGGGGACTCTTGTGGGTTCTGATTGGTTGGAGTTCTGTAGGCGAGGCTCTGATTGGTTGAGGTTCTGTAGGCGAGGCTCTCTGGTTGTTCACCGGGTAGATAGCCTTACCACAGGGTTCAAATCCAGTCTGGGGCCATTTCCTACATGTCTTCCTCTATTTTTCTCTCTCTCTTACTCTCTCTATCTTGGTCTCTCTATTTCTCTGTCTCTCTGTATCTTGGTCTCGCTATTGCTCTCTCTCTCTCTCTCCCTCTCTCTCCCTCTCTCTCTCTCCCTCTCTCTCTCTCTCTCTCTCTCCCTGGCTTTCCAGTCTATCTTTTGATGTCCTTTCTCCAATAAAATAGCAAGCTGGTATTTTCTGGACTGTGGCCTGAGAGAGCGTGGGAAGCGTGAGGACGATTAGGAGCAGCAGTCGCTACTTTATCATAAAGTTACGCCAGCTACCATCTAATGATATAGCAATACTGATAGCCTCATTACTGGTTACACTGGAGCAGTAGCGAGGCGCGCTTGGTTATGGTTTAACTGGGACGGCGAGGGGAGAATGTCAGATTAGGGGAGAAGGATCAGGAAAGTGACTGTTCACAACGAGCTGAATTCATTTTCCATTTTCAAAGAGGAGGCTTGCCTGCAAAACAGGCTGAGCGATACAAAGTAGCAGACTAGTGCTAATATACCAGCTCACATCTCAACCGCTGTTGAATGCCTTCGGAATGAGGAATACAAAACGTTGTCTCTGGGGAACCAATCACGGCAGTCTATTTACGGCAGCACCCCACCTATTGGCTGCTTCGTGGTGTGGGAAGGGCTAATCTCTGCCAATAAACGTTTAGTATTCCAGACGCGAGAAGCAATTAATTGAAACGGAATTTAATATGAGTCTTTTATTTACTTGTGTTTCTCAAGCTACCAGTCACCCATCAGGGTGAATTATCTGGTACAAACCTGCTCCATCTCAGCAGCATCCGTGGATCAAAGATGCCAGAGAGAGAGAGGAACAATGGAGGGAGAGAGGAGAGATGAGAGGGAGAGAAGAGAGGGCGAGAGAGGGAGAGAAGAGAGGGAGAGAGACGGAGAGATGAGTGGGAGAGAGAGGTAGAGAAGAGAGGGCGAGAGAGGGAGAGGGAGCGAGTGAGAGGGAGGCAGGGAGACAGCGAGGGAAGGTGAGAGAGAAGAAAGATCAGTCAAAGAGCAGACAGCGGGAGAGAGAGAGACAGAGAGAGAGAGAGAGACAGAGAGAGAGAGAGATACAGAGAGAGAGAGAGAGAGAGAGAGAGAGAGAGAGACAGAGAGAGAGAGAGAGGGAGAGAGAGAGAGAGAGATGATGATGAAAGTTAGACATGGCATCAGATTGTAATGCTCCCAGGTCTGTTCCGTTAGTTGTACTGCTGTTGGTATTCTGAGGGAAACGTCCCCAAAGGGACAGGAGGGAAAGGCAAACAAGCACCAGCTAAACTCCCCCTCACAGTTTCACAAAACAGCAAAGAAACAGATGTGTTATATGAATGTGTTAGACCACGTTCGCAAACAGCCGCATATGTCTTCATTAGGCTAAATGCTAGTGTAATCAAACATATGCTGCAAGCAAGCTAAACCCCGTTCTGAATCCGTGATCCCAGCTTCGGCACAGGATGGCTTTCTAAAACTTGAACGGTTTGTATCGTCCTCCAAGGTCCACTCAGAGAACGAAGCAAGGTCAATTGTCCTCTGATTTCTGTTGAATTGTCACTTAACAGACCCTTTAACTAACGTGGAGGAGTTGGATTTAAATGTGACTTCTTCTTCTGTGGTTGGTTCTCCTAACCAGTGAGTTCTCTTCCCAGATAATATGTACCGTGTTTAAAAAGACCCACTATCACATTCTAATGGTCCTGCTATCCTGCTGTCCCTGTTTAAGGACAGCTAGGGCCAACTGTAAACTGGCCAGCAGAGCAAAGTGCTCCTATTGGCCAGGAGGGTGGTGTGTTCCTACTGGCCAAGAGACCAATGTGTTCCTATTGGCCAGGGGAGCGATGTGTTCCTATTGGCCAGTAGAGTGATGTGTTCCTATTGGCCAGTAGAGAGATGTGTTCCTATTGGCCAGTAGAGTGATGTGTTGGTATTGGCTAGAAGAGCGATGTGTTATGCATCTCTTTAGATCAGGGTTCTATGTGAAGAAAACCCATGTGATCACACAGAAAGGCCTAAGAGGTTCTTGAGCCATTTGAGAACTGAATTGATTCCCAGCACACAGGAATCAGACCAGGAAAGCAGGAAGGTGGCTTTCATGATTCAGCCAGTGGGAGACGTGTTCTTCACAACTGTGTCACTGTCAGGGGAATCAATGGAACTAAAAAGAAAACGTCTGAAATTAGGCTGTGTCATCTATTTTCATTGGAGGGGTGCGGGGGGGGTCACAAAATCAATGTTTTTTTTATTTGCCAGAGAAGAACAGGGATGATCTTTGCATTTCAGCGAGAGAGAGAGATATCTCTGGAGCGAAGCGCAAGATGCAGGCGAGCTTTAATTAGGTTTGTTATACGGAGATAGTCCGTCTCTCTTCTCCTCATCCTCTTTTTTAATTAAAGAGTGTGATGCTGTTTCTGCGGGGTCTCTCTCCATGGAAGACAAGGGGCTGGAGAGAGGGGGGGTGGTGGTGGACGTGGGTGGGTGGGGTGAACCTCCGTCAGATTCTCCCAGCGTGCGCTGCGGTGCGTCTGGGCTCGCTAGATTACGCACCGCATTAACAGCACATGTAAGGGCAGTCACGCCAGGCGCCTCTGTCAGATTAGGTATTTGTGTGGCGCGCGCGCACGCATGGGTCTGTGTTTATGAGATTAATTGGGATTAAACGGCCTCTGGAAAAACCATGCAGTCATAAATCAAACGGGTTGGGTTCGCTTTCAAAGAAGATTTTTTTTTCTTTCCTTTCCCGCAAGAAATGGGAGTGGGGGGAGAGGGGTGGATGGAAGGGTGGCAGTGGGTGGAGGGGTGGGGGTGGGGCGGAGGGGTGGGGGTGGGGATAAGACACGTTCAGTTTTTTTCTGCAAGCTCTGGATTCTGAGTCGTAAATCTGGAAAATCCTCTGCCTCCTTTGCCTGCATGAGTCACTGCTACATAAAAAAAACGCAATTTTCTCACCAGAAGAATGTTTTCCACACAACATCCCCACATCCACGGCGGAGCGTCCACATCCACCAGGTGCACGCGAGAGAAGCTAGCGACTTTAGAGAGATGGCTTGAGTTTGCGAGCTGCTTAATGGGATGACAGAAAGCCACAGAGTGCTAAACGTGTCAGATAACAGTTATTCCAACAGGCAGCTTTGCACCACAGAGACTGAAGTCTATTAAGGGAAAGATTGTCCAAGATATGTCCGACCAAGAGTGTGAAGTAGGAGGGGGGGGGGGGGGGGGGGCAAGGAGATTTGGAGGAAGGGGGGGAGCGGTTTGCTGGAATGAGGCCGGGGAGGCTGGGTGGTTGGGAGCTGAGAGAGGAGTGGGGTGGCTGGGGGAGGGGTCCGTGGGCCCGGGGGGCCCGGGGGAGATGTGGGGGCGGTTTATCTGAGTCTTTGTGAGAGACTGTAATCGGAAGAGGGAATTCCATACACTGTGACCACAGCACACGAGTCCCAAACACGATGTGCTGATTGCTACTGTTGCTGCTGATGCTGCTGCTGCTGTTGATGCTGTTCCTAGTCACCAGGCATGGGTTGTTTTGAATGAGAATCTGTCTGACATCTTCTCTGTGGTTGGAGGTGACACAATAAGACATATGGCTCTGAGAGAGAGACAGAGAGACAGACACACAGAGAGACAGAGAGAGAAAGGGCAGAGAGAGACAGAGAGAGAGGCAGATAGAGGGAGACAGAGAGAGAGAGAGACAGAGAGAGAGACAGAGATAGACGGAGAGAGGCAGACAGAGGGAGACAGAGAGAGAGAGACAGAGAGAAAGACAAAGAGAAAGACAGACAGAAAGAGACAGAGACAGAAAGACAGGCAGACAGAGATAGAGAGAAAGACAGAGAAGTAGACAGAGAGAGACAGAGACAGACAGAGAGAGACACAGAGAGGCAGAGAGAAAGACAGAGACAGAGACAGACAGAAAGACAGACAGAGAGAGACAGAGAAAAGACTTTCACATTCATTCACGGTTGCTCCAAGCTGCATATTGAAACCATGGCTCTGTTACCATGGCGATATGCACGTGGGCAAACATTGCGGCTCCAGTCGACAGTGTCTGCTTGGTGAGGTTTATGACAGCGCTGGTGGAAAACAAAAACGATTTGCGCGCATTCATATGTGTGTGCGGGGGCCTGCGTCTCTATGGAAACGCAGCGAGAGGGGACCCTACCGACGTGCTGTGTGTGCGTCCACGCACGAGTGTGTGTATTGGTGTCTGCGTGCAGTCGTCAAACAGGCCCTTTATTACACAGAAGAGGGTGATCTCATGACAAAACAGCTCGATGCAGGGACAGGATGAAACCAAACACTTCACTATCAACAGACTGAGGATTCAACAAGGCCACTGTTCTTTAATCAGGGTGGCATCATTAAACTCTCCCACCGCCTGGGTGAGATCAGGCTAACACAATAGCCATATTACCGTGAGTCAAGCCTGTTGTTATCACGCCGAAAACTCGGAACGGCTGAAATGTGCGAAAGCTGATGGAGATCATTCCAGTCACCAATTTAGTGGTTTTTTAAATCGCGCCACAGCTCTCAGTGGTAAACAACACCTGTCTGACACGTTGTTCTGCCTGGCAGAGGAACGAGGGAATACAAATAGAGAGAGAGAGAGACGCTGAGGAGAAAAGTGAGAAGGGGTTGACGTGGGAGGGAAGGAGATGGAGGGAGAGAATAGGGATGGAGGAGAGGAGAGTGGAGAGGTGGAGAGAAGGAGAGGAGAGCGAAGAGAGGAGGAGGGAGGGTAGGGAGGTGAGGAGAGGAGAGGAGCAGGGGAGATGGAAGAGAGGAGAGGAGGAGGGAGGTTTGGGAGGTCAGGAGAAGAGAGAATAAGAGGGGTGGAGGAGAGAAGGAGGCAGGGAAGAGAGAAGAGAAGGAGATGAGAGGGGATGGAAGAGAGTAGAGGTGGAGGGAGGGTAAGGAGGAGAGGAGAGGAGAGAAGATGAGGGGTGGAGGAGAGGAGAGAAGAAGAGGGGTGGAGGAGAGGAGAGAAGGAGATGAGAGGGGATGCAAGAGAGGAGAGGAGGAGGGAGGGTAGGGAGGTGAGGAGAGTAGAGGAGGAGCGAGGGCGAGGGGCCATCGCTAACCTCCCCAGCTGTTTGGACTAACAAAGCGAGCATTGGCTCCTGCTCTGCTGTGCCAGTCTATCAGCATCTCTTATCTGACTGAGAAAGCATCCGCTGGCCAGCCTGCCAAGCCTGGGAGCTGGGCGAGACACAGATACGGAAAATTATCTCCTATTATGGTCAGGCTTCGCTCCCGACCATGCCTGTTTGCACACTCTCTCTCTCTCTCTCACACACACACACACACCGACAGATAATCACATAGATACAGAACACACACACACTGTACTGTAAAGAGACACACACAAACACGCACTGTACTGGGCAGAAGCACACAGGCCTAATCCCACAGATACAGTAAACGCACTCACACAAACATATATATACGTGTACACACATATATATATATATATACACACTCTATATATACACACTGTACTGTGCAGAATCACACACCTAACCACACACACACACACACACACACACACACACACTGTCCTGGTGTTAGCAGATGTCTTCACCCCCTCTACCCAGTGTGTGCCCCAGCATGCTTTCACACGATCACCTCTCTCTGATAGTCCTTATCAGAGAGGTGGACAGACACTAATCCCTCTATCTCCATCTCTCCACCCTTCTGCCTCTCCACCACCCATCTACCGCTTTATTCCTCCCCCCCACCACCCCCACACAGGAGGAGCCCTACGTCATGTTCAAGAAGTCGGACAAGCCGCTGTACGGTAATGACCGCTTCGAGGGCTACTGCATCGACCTGCTGCGGGAGCTGGCCTCCATCCTGGGCTTCACCTACGAGCTGCGGCTGGTGGAGGACGGCAGCTACGGGGCCCAGGATGACACCTCAGGCCAGTGGAATGGCATGGTCAGAGAGCTCATGGAGCATGTGAGTCTGCCCTGGGGAGGGAGGGGGGGAGGGGGGGGAGAGAGGGGGGGAGGGAGGGAGGAGGAGGGAGGAGGGAGGAGGAGGGGGAGGAAGGTGGGGAGGAGAGAGGAGGAGGGAAGGGGGGAGGAAGATGGGGAGGGAGGAGGGAGGGAGGGGAGGGAGGAGGGAGGAGAAGGTGGGAGGGAGAGAGGTAGTTGGTTAAGGGGGGGAAGGGGGGAGAAGGTGGGAGAGGGGGGGCGGGAGGAAGGTGGGAGGGGGAGGGAGCGAGGTAGGTAGGCAGGGGGGAGGGGAGGATGGGTAACGGAGGGATGGGTTACGGATGGATGGACAGCTTGGGAACGGATGAATGGATGGATGCTATCAATGTGATCCATCATTGACGAATCTGTGAATGGGGCGATGACTGATCCATGTAAATGGGTGAACGTGACTAGACGTGTGATTGGGAGAAAAAAGGGCATGACAAGGCTTTTCACACAGTTGTTGACGGAGAGAGAGAGAGAGAGAGAGAGAGAGAGAGAGAGAGAGAGAGAGAGCGGCAGGGTGGAAAGAGGAAGGAGAGATGAAGGAAGGAGGGATGGAGGGATGTTGGCAGGGTCAGAGCAGACATATTTCAGTTTAAATAACCAGAGTACACGAGAAGAGAGCGCTTGGATTCTGTCTCGAGTTGTTCCCCAATGGAGCTTATTAAAACGCACACACGTGGACACACACACACACACACACACAGGCCAAAGACCCAGGCACCCACTTTCACACATCCACCCTCCCGTACACACACCGTCACACACTCGCTCTTTCGCACACTCACACTCTCGCGCACACTGCCTACGGACTAGATCATTAAGCTTGACAAACTCCTGCTCCCAAGAAGGATAAGCTACACGGGCAGAGAAATAACAGTCTGCGCAAGAGCCGATACAGGATATCTGACCCCATTAAGAAGGCTGCCCTGGAGCTCTTCTCCTGCCAAGCTGCCTGGCAGAGGAACCTCCCCCCCACCTCCCACCCCTCACCCCGCCCCCCCGTGCCCCCCGCCCCCCTCTAACCCCTTCATCCCAACGCGATTGGGCGTGGGGACCCCCCGGAACCCGGGGTTTCGACGCTTCCTGGGCCCAATCGCAGCGGGCCGCGTTCGCCCTCCCCTCAATGGGGGGGGGGGGGGGGGGGGGGGCGTGAGGGAGGAGGGGAGGGAGGGGGAGAGTGATTGGAGAGGACAGGGGGCTTCGCGGGGAGAGTCGGGGAGTGGAAGGAGCCCACATCGCCGGGGAAATGGGGAATTGAGTGGAACAGGCTGGAAACGTGCTGTCAGAGGAGTTAAATGAAACGTTCAACGTTCTGGCAGTTAACGCGTCCACTTTTGCTCAGTTTGAATTTGACCTATCTGGGGGAGAGAGAGAGAGGGGGGAAAAGAGAGAGAGAGAACAAGGGAAGGAGACAGAGGAGGAGACAAGGAGACAAGGAGACGGAGAGAGCAGAGAAGGAGAGAGAGCCAGACGGAGAGAGTAGAGAAGGAGAGAGAGCCAGACGGAGAGAGATTAGCTCCGAGTATTCCGTTACCATGGGGATCTCCGTCGAGGTAGCACTGCGCCTGTATGTGAAAACACATCCCATTTGATATCAGAAATAGTTCGTCATTCATCACAATTCTGGTGACCAAGCCTCATTCAATCTGGAGTGATGTACGGCAACCTTCATGGGACGTGAAGGGTGTTTCTTTGAGAAATGATTCTCCTGACCTTGTTGTGAGTGTTTAACACGCACTGAACAAGACTACAGAAAGGAGATTTATCAGTCCTGAGAGAGCTGAAGGTTTCAACCCTAGATACAGTCACCTGATTGGCTGGGCAGGCTGGACATGCCTCCTCCATGATTGGCAGTCGCCTTTGACACACTTAACATGAGACATGAGTTCTCACTGAGCGACCAAGGGCAGGTTGTAATCAAGAGAGATCACACTGCTTTGAAAATACGCCTCGGAAGACGGTCCACGCTGGACTAGGCAGAACCGCAGCCAAGCAGGACCAGGAGGCTGATGCAGATGGTCCATCTGGGATGGTTCTACGTACCCAATGAAGACGCATGTGAAAATGGTTCTGTGTTGTCTTGGCCCAGTGTTTTCAATCACTTGTGTCTTTCAGTTCCCTGACACTGGGGGACGGGAGCAGAGAAGATCGATACCACCATCCAGTCCAGAGAGAGGGGGCTAGGTGCGGGGCTGCGAGGGGGGGGGGGGCCAAAGGGCAGGGGTGCGATGCAATGGTCGGTGGCTGGAGTGGGTAACACGCGCGGGTCTATTAGACTGCGTGCAAAGGGAGGCGTGAATTGAGAAGTGAGACTGCTGGAGGAGCGAGGGTGATGTGCAGCACACGCTTTATGTGCTTAAAGAGGACACAAAAGGAGTAGAGATACAGAACAGAGTATAACGCTGAGTGCAGACCAGTGACAGAGCAGAGAGCCACCGAGCGAGGTGACCCACACCAGAAGATGAGAGATGAGACGAAGATATGTTTGACAAGAGTGAGAGGAGATAGACGCAACGAAAATAACAGTGCACTTTCTACTAGTGAAGGGAGGAGAACACGACGCAGTTGAACAGACGCATAGA
>BROE01000014.1:2972292-3024596 GCA_036571765.1 Plecoglossus altivelis
GAGAGAGAGAGAGAGAGAGAGTGAGAGAGAGAGTGAGAGAGAGAGAGAGAGAGAGAGAGAGAGAGAATATGAAGGAGAAAACGAGAGAAAGAAGAGCGGGGAAGACTGACAAGCCTCTAAATGTTTCTCCTAAGTGCCTTGGGACAGCTTCTGTGGTGTGTGAAGGCCCTGTATTCTTAATTTGATTGGCTCTAAATGCTTCCTGACTTATGGCCCCTCCCTTTTCCCTTTTTCTTGTTTCCTGTTGACAGAGAGCTGATCTTGCAGTGGCTCCCCTGGCCATCACGTATGTGCGCGAGAAGGTCATCGACTTCTCCAAGCCCTTCATGACGCTGGGGATAAGTATTCTCTACCGCAAGCCCAACGGAACCAACCCTGGCGTGTTCTCCTTCCTCAACCCCCTCTCGCCCGATATCTGGATGTATATTCTGCTGGCTTACTTGGGTGTCAGTTGTGTGCTGTTTGTCATAGCCAGGTAACATGCCGGTCGCGGCGATCCGCTGCTTCACACACAGAGGCTACATGCTAAGCTAACACGCTAGGCTAACACGCTAAGCTAACACGCTAAGCTAACACGCTAGGTCTTTCCCCCGCCAGACTATAACCAGGGTGGCATCTAACACTGAGCACACGATCGAGTCAACGTCAAGTCGACCACGTGCCAATACTGGGTCCGCTCACTGACGAGAGATGTCATGTCCAGAACATAAACAACCCATACTTTAAAAAAGGGTGATTTCCAAAACAAGCGTCTAATGCAATTAGCTGGCAAGACTTACATGAGCGTTTATTTCTGAGGATAGTTGATTAGTTTACACAAAGACCAAGTCCCTCGTGACTTTGTCTCGTCTGCTCGTGCGAACCAGAGATCAGTCTGTTCCTCCTCCTCCTGGGGCTATTCAGCTTTGCCCCTCTTCACACACACATCACTGTTTCCCTACACACACACACACTAACACACACACACACACACACACACCACTGTCTCCCTACACACACACACACACACACACCGCTGTCTCCCCACACACACACACACACCGCTGTCTCCCTACACACACACACACACACACACACACACATGCGTCGACCTATCAGCTCCTCAGGAGATAACTCGCAGCAACACAAACCTGACAACGACAGACGGGTTCAATCAGCCGTTTCAGGACTCGTGTGTGCACGCGTGTGCGTGTGACTCTGCATGACATTGCGTGCGTGTGAGCGAGCGCCCCCCCCTCCCCCCCCCTTTCCTCGCTGTCCCCCGTGTCTCTGAGTTCGTTCTGTCCTTTTTTTTTTCTTTCTTCCCTTCTCTTCATCTTGCTCCAAACACGCAAGGTCAGGTGACCTCTGGAAACAGGAGCGGCAGAAAGCAGATCAAGGGGGGGAGAGGGGGGGGGAGAGACGAGGAGGAGGGCAAGGCGGCACTGGGGAGAGTGGAGCAGCAAGAGAGACTGTATGGAGAGGAAACATTGTTAATGTAGAGGAGGTGGTAGAACTTTCCGTTCATACGGAGGGATATCAAAATAAATGTCGTTACCATAGAGAAGATGAATGAGCTGCAGAAAGGTCTGTGTGGCCAGAGACAAGGTTGAGAAGATCTCAAATCTCCTGACTCTATTCTGATTTTATCTCGACTATCCAGACTCTATCCTGACTCTATCCAGACTCTATCCTGACTCTATCCCGACTCTATCCTGACTCTATCCTGACTCTATCCCGACTCTATCCCGACTCTATCCTGACTCTATCCTGACTCTATCCCGACTCTATCCAGACTCTATCCCAACTCTATCCTGACTCTATTCCAACTCTATCCTGACTCTATCCAGACTCTATTCCAACTCTATACTGACTCTACCCTGACTCTATCCTGACTCTATCCTGACTCTATCCAGACTCTATCCTGACTCTATCCCAACTCTATCCCGACTCTATCCTGACTCTATCCTGACTCTATCCTGACTCTATCCAGACTCTATCCTGACTCTATCCTGACTCTATCCCGACTCTATCCTGACTCTATCCCGACTCTATCCAGTCACGTCTGAGCTGTTTAGACAATCGTAGACGCAGTTTGAAAGTCTGCTCTCCTACTTGAATGTGTCTGTTGTAGAGCAGCAGGCAGACAGTTCAGATCATGCAGGGTTAAGTGTGCAGACAGACACTCAGTTATCTTCCGTAGATATTTGTGATCCTTAGATCTCCTTGTATAAACAGTAAGTGCAGTGTACCAATTAATAATAAAGCAGAGTTTTCTTCTTGTAGTTTGGTATTTTAAGATTCTCTACCTTCATTGTCTTGAAGCTCAGGACAACGATGTGTGTGTATGTTTTGTTCAGGCCTTGCGCTCAGGGAGGGAAAGTAGGCCAGCGTTTTGACGCGCCCCTGGCTTGTTCTGGAGGCTGCTGTCTGTCCGCCGTTTGAAGCAGGATGAAGGAAACGAGAAAGAAAAGTTCCCTGTTAGCTCTAAAACTTTTCCGGGGGAGAGCGAGCATCGAGCGGTTCCTCCAGAGGTTTTACAGTTAACCGCACATGTAGGTCTGGTTCGTTTCTCTCCAATGTTACTGGCGATATGATCACACCAAAGATTCAATAGCGACAACTGTCATCTAAGTTGGTTCAGAATATGCACCTACTTTCTGTTATGAGCACGCTAAGTACGTCTTGGGTAAGTTGAACGAATCTCACGCTCGGTTACGTTAGCGGGCACGAGCACCAGAACAGGAGACGCATGCGTCCGGGCAACGCACACACAACACCTGTTGTTTTGCACCATCGTGCCGTCAGGGACAACGACATACACATCTCTTCTTCTTCGCCTGCATGCGGGCGAGCGGACGGGTGCACAAATGCGGGCGAGTGAGATTGATTGTGTGGGCATTGGCAAGCGAGAGAGAGAGAGAGAGAGAGAGAAAGAAAGATAGTGAGAGAGAGAGAAAGAGAGAGAGAGAGAGAGAGAGAGAGAAAGAGATACTGAAAGAGAGAGAGAGAGAATGAGAAACAAAGCGAGAGAGCCAGCGAATGAAAGGTGGAAAATGCGAGCGAGAGAGGGAGAGAAAGAGAGATAGCGAGAGAGAGAGAGAGAGAGAGAGAGAGAGAGCGAGAGAGGGAGTGACTGTTCACAGATAGACACAACAAGGGCTGTTTCTGAACTCCAGCCTCAGGCTTCCTGTACTCTGTAGCAGATAAGGAGAGATGCCCTCTGGGTTCTCGGTGAAAACACATAATTAGCTTGTTCCTGAGCGACCCCCGTGGAATAGCATCACTTGTTGTTTCGGTTTGTCGTTGGTGTTTGTTGTGTCCCTGTAACAGCTTCCCAGCCCCTGGTCCCTCTCTGTGAAACAGGTGATGACAAAGTCTGGACTGTGTGGCGCACCACCGCACATGTCTCTCTTCACTCCATCCCCACACTTACCTCTCTCCACCCATCCATCCCCACACTTACCTCTCTCCACCCATCCATCCCCACACTTACCTCTCTCCACCCATCCATGCCCACACTTACCTCTCTCCATCCCTCCCTCCATCCCCACACTTACCTCTCTCCACCCACCCATCCCCAAAATTACCTCTCTCCACCCATCCCTCCATCCCTACACTTACCTCTCTCCACCCATCCATCCCCACACTTACCTCTCTCCACCCATCCATCCCCACACTTACCTCTCTCCACCCATCCCTCCATCCCCACACTTACCTCTCTCCACCCATCCATCCCCACACTTACCTCTCCCCACCCATCCATCCCTCCCTCCATCCCCACACACCCACCGCACGCGTTTCTCCCGTCGTATTAACATCTCGCCGTAGCTTGGGGAATCACGTTTTCTGGCCTCGTTCGGTTTCCAGGCAGCATTTCTAAAGATAACTTAAGGAGAGACAAAGACCAAAAGACCAAGAGACACGCCCGCCGTCATGCGCTTATCTCTCAATTTGCTCCGGTCTCACCATGTCACCGTGGATAACAGCTATTTTTGCGATAGAAACAATGACATATGTGTAAAAGATGCCATTGCCCTGTTCTCGGTCCCCAGGCCGGTTTGTCAATGGTGTCAGTGGGCTGTTCCGTTGCTCAACATGTCAGGAACATGGCTCATTTGAAAAAGCACTGTTGTTCACACGTTAGCGGCCAGGGAAGACTAGATGTTCAGGAATGTCAATGTGATCATCTTGCAATTGTTCTATCCTCTACAACGAGAGAGGGAGAGAGAGAGAGAGGCTCTGGCTATGCTAATCACAGCCTCCCCACTGCACCCTCTGAAGTATTGATCTCTGGTAAGCTTATAAATAGAAGAAGGCCTTCGGCGTTTGATCCAGGTCTTTGATGGTCTGGAGGGTTCCCATCTAGGGATGTGAAGACCCCCCCACCAGCCTCCCAGACCCCCACACAAACCCCCCCCACCCACCCAGCCTCCCAGCCCCCCACACCACACCAACTCCCTCCCCACCCCACCCCCACCCCAGCCCACCCCCCAAGCTCACCCCAGCCTCCGAGGACCTCCACACCCCACCACTCCCACCCCTCCCACCCCCAGCCCACCCCAACCACCCCAGTTCACCCCAGCCGCCTAGAACCTCCATCACACCCACTCCCACCCCTCCACCCCAGCCCACCCCAGCCCACCCCAGCTCACCCCAGCCTCCTAGACCTCCACACCACACCACTCACACCCCTCCCCATCACCACCTCCCAGCCCCCCACCACTCCCGCCCCTCCCCACCCCAGCCTCCCAGCCCCCCCACACCACTCCCGCCCCTCCCTCCCCAGCCTCCAGCCCCCCCCCCACACCAACTCCCGCCCCTCCCCGCCCCAGCCTCCCAGCCCCCCCACACCACTCCCGCCCCACCCCTCCCCTCCCCAGCCCAGCCAGGAAGCGGAGGGCAGAACCATCCAGTCTGTTGATTCATCTCCCCTGACATTGGCCTTATCATGCGTATCATCGGTTGGGTTTTCGGGGCGGCCTGACCCTGCCCCCATAAAAAGATAAAAGCCATTGTTTCTGGCCGCTGAGTCTCCTGACGTGTGCTTATCTCTGGCTCTGACCTTCCTCCAACTTTCTGGCAGCGCGCCTCTGATGACCCGAGATAAGCGAGGCGCGCTGTAATTGGATCAGACTGACAGCCGACGAGCCGGCCCGCGCTACCTTGAGAGGCAGGTTAAGCTGCCGCGTCGCCGCCGCCAAGCCTCGCTTGGTATTCACGGTGGCTCGCTCCTCGCGCAAGCCGTCCCCAGGCACACGCACGCGGTGGCGGCGCCACACGCACCCGGACAAGCGCCCGCTCAGCCTCAGCCCCGCCCACACCTAGCGCGTTTGTTCCGTACGCAGATGACAGCCTCGCTCATCCGTGTACGAGGCGTGTGGTAATTGGCTGCTCGGGACATGATCAGGGAGGAAGGGACCTCTGTTGGGGGGCTGAGGGCACCGCTCCCATACATCTCACAGAGGTCGCAGTTCACCTGAACTCAATTTGGCATCGCAAATTGACAAGCAAGCAAATCTGGAGCAGACGGAGGAGGGAGGGAGAGAGAGAGGGGGGGGGAGAGAGAGAGAGGGGGAGAGAGAGAGGGGTAGGAGTAAGAGAGAGAGGGAGAAAGAGAGGGAAGGAGAAAGAGAGAGAGGGGGAGAGTGATGGGGAGAAGAAAGAGAGAGAGGGGAGAGGGAGAGAAGGAAGAGAAAGAGGGGGAGGAGTAGGGGAGAGAGGGAGAGAGAGAGGGACGGAGGAAGAGAGAGGGGGAGGAGGAAGAGAGAGGGGGGGAGGAGGAAGAGAGAGAGGGAAGGAGGAAGAGAGAGAGGGTGAGAGAGAGAGAAGAAGAAGAGAAAGACAGGAGGAGGGAAAAGAGAGAGAGAGGCTAAGGGAGAGGGAGAGGGTGGGAGGGAGAGAGAGAGACAGGAGGAGGGAAAAGAGAGAGGGAGAAGCCAAGGGAGAGGGAGAGAAGCAGATTGATTTAGCATCCCTAGACTTCTCTCAGAGCTGAATTCTGAGGACGTTGAGAGGCCCTTGACTTGAACAGGAAGTCGTGCAGGGGAACACACTCCAGTAACTACATCGCCACGCCAGCCGCCATTAGCCAATGACAGCCTGCAGTTATTCTCTGTCTGCCTTCGCTTCCAAACGGCGCCCATACGTTTGCGCGTGCCGCACAGCGCACTGTAACACAGCGCGTGCCGCTGCGTGTGCGTGTCCTAGCAAGAGGACACGCACATGGGAATAGAACATTCCGCGATGGTCATAGCAGGCCAGCAGAACGCTATCCCATCTCAAGATTAAAACAGTCAAGACATTAGGCACTGAATATTCCATTTGATTAGTCATCCCCTCGTGCCTGGAGTGGAGAAGGCTGACTAAAGCGATCTCCCTCATCCCACCACTCCAGCACAAACCTCAGGTCAGGACGCTTAATTGTATCCCAATCAACCCTCGCTAATGCAATGTCACTTTTATTTAACGTGAATAAATGGGGAATATCTTTGCTTGAGGAGCGCTGAGAGCATGGAGCGGGCGCCGTCGCATTCTTGACGGCTCCGAACTGTTTGATCCGCTGAATGTTAATGCTCGCCGAAGATTACAAGGATTATTAGCTCCTTTTCTCGAGCGACAATGAAGTTATTTTCTGATCCCATCGATTACGTCGCCAAGCAAATTGCCTTTGATGTTGGCATAAAGACAGGAGCTGGAGACTCGCGGCTGAGTGGCAAGGCCCTTCTGAGATCCAGCCGTATCCCGGATCTATCTATTGTGATGATTAAATCAACAGCGAGCCTGAGTCAAATGCACAATAACATCCTGGAGGAAGTCGGACGCGCGGAGATCTTTTATCAGCCGAGACGGGACGTGATAAAAGATGATTAACTAGACCATCTTTTTTATTAATTTGAGGCCTACGTTCCCTTTTATCCTAACAAAGAATAGCATAGTCTCGTGTAAATGTCTATATTGTTTAGAAAAAAAAAAAAAAAAAAAATATATATATATATATATATATATATATATGCTATATATAGTATGCTTTTATAGTGCCACACAACAATACAGAAGTCAAAACATATCAAAGTTACAACAATATGAATGTAACAAATTTGAGGCTTTCGTACAGTACTGTCTATATACCCGATATTTATATATAGTACAGGCGTACAATGAGCATACAACTGAGACCTCCAACCTTCCAGTCCTCCCCCTAACTGTGACTTGACCTAACCCGGCCCCAGTCCCAACCCCCAGCCCCAGCCCCAACATCAGCCCAGTCCCAGTCCCAGCCCCTAACCCCAGCCCCCAAGTCCCACCCCCAGCCCCAGCCCCCAGCCCCAGCCCCCAGCCCCCAGTCCTGCATGGCGTCCTCCGCGGGTCATGTGACCCAGAAGCCAATCCCGTGTCAGCACCAGGGACTAACCTGTTTGTGTTTTCCTGTCCCTCCAGGCACAGAGCCACACCCTGCGCTGCTGTCTTGCCTCCTCTCCAATGTTATGTGAAGCAGTTCTTGGTTTGAGCTGAAATAAAAGCCTGCGTGTGTGTGTGTGTTTTCTGCCTTCCAGGTTTAGCCCCTACGAGTGGTATAACCCCCACCCTTGCAACCCAGATTCGGATGTGGTGGAAAACAATTTCACCCTGCTAAATAGTTTCTGGTTCGGAGTCGGAGCTCTCATGCAGCAAGGTAGACGTCTCTGCCTGCCCTCCTTCTCTACAGCTCACGTCCCACTCTCTCGCTGGGGGGGGCTTTTTGCCTTTTCCCAGACCCAGCGCTGTGCATGAAGGGAGCCTCTGTGCATGGGGAGCTGGCCGCAGGGGCAGGTGGTAGCGGGGGCCTGCAGGGTGGCCCAGAGGGAGCGGAGTCAAGGGGGGGGGGACGCGGGAACGTTTCGACTGGGGGAATGAGGACATGTGAATGTGGGAACGTGAATGAGGGAAATGTAAATGGGGGATGTGGGGGTGGTGGTGGTGGTGGGGGGGAGCGAGGAGGGGCAGCATGACTCTTTCAGCGTCTTTCCCTTTTGCCTCTACTGCTCCTCTTCCTGCTCCTCTCTCCTTTCCTCTCCTCTCTTCTCCCCTTCTTTCCTCTCTCCCCTCTTCTCCCCTCCTCTCCTCTCTCCCCTCTTCTCCTCTCTTCTCCCCTCCTCTCCTCTCTCCCCTCCTCTCCTCTCCTCTCATCCTCCTCCCATCCTACCTGCCCTCCCTTTGCAGAACCCTGAGCAGGTAAGTCCAGACCCCCCCCCTGCCCCCTCCCCCTCATGACAGTGTGCCTGGAGTGCGTGAGCGAGCGAGAGAGAGAGCCTTGCAGTGTGCCGTATCCTAGCCTGCCTGGGTGTAGAGTTTGTTGCCTCCTGCCACACCGACGCCATGTCTTCTCAACTAGTCTGCGTTTTCTGCTTTGAGAAAACCAAGTCCGTCCCCCCCGTCCCCCCGTCCCCCCACCGACACAAAAAAAAAATCTGAGTAAATGCAAAATCAGATTGTCTTGCAGCCGTTTGTACTGGAAAATGTAATGGAACGATTTCACCGAGATCGGAGTTCTTGGACTGCATGCTGTGACCAGAGATGTGTTGCATTTTCGAGACGGAAAAACCGCCAAAAGATCAAGTCGGCTCCGGTTTCTGTGACGTGTGGGAATGAGCGGTGGATCATGCAGGGCTGGAGGCTTGAGCTGGGGTGGGGGGAGGGTGGGGGTAGCACGGAGGACCCAGCCTGGGCCTGCCTGTCTCCGAACCAAGGCATGGAGGACCCAGCCTGGGCCTGCCTGTCTCCCAACCAGGGCATGGAGGACCCAGACTGGGCCTGCCTGTCTCCGAACCAGGCCATGGAGGACCCAGCCTGGGCCTGCCTGTCTCCGAACCAGGGCATGGAGGATACGGCCTGGGCCTGCCTGTCTCCGAACCAGGGCATGGAGGATACGGCCTGGGCCTGCCTGTCTCCCAACCAGGGCATGGAGGACCCAGCCTGGGCCTGCCTGTCCCCCAACCAGGGCATGGAGGACCCAGCCTGGCCTGCCTGTCTCCGAACCAGGGCATGGAGGACCCAGCCTGGGCCTGCCTGTCTCCCAACCAGGGCATGGAGGACCCAGCCTGGCCTGCCTGTCTCCGAACCAGGGCATGGAGGACCCAGCCTGGGCCTGTCTGTCTCCCAACCAGGGCATGGAGGACCCAGCCTGGGCCTGTCTGTCTCTCAACCAGGGCATGGAGGACCCAGCCTGGGCCTGTCTGTCTCCCATGGAGGTGTAACTGAATGGAGTTGGCTCAGGACTGAAATCCTTCAGGGAAACGATTCCGTTTTTTTTTTCTTAGTTTACCTCCAGGCTGTTGTTGGCTGACTGCATGTGACCAAAACCTCTTCCTGCATGCTTAGTAGTACACCTACAGTTAAGACATGGAGTGATTTTTCTTCCAGGTGTAATTACTAGGAAGGCCAAGTTTGTACTAGACAGCCTTGGCTCCCTGTAGAGACCAGATGGTGTGAAACACAAGTAATGATGATAATGAATCGTGGGAGCTGATTTATTCATGTTCCATAAGAATTATCTGATTGTACTGTGTGGTAAAGGTAATGGTGAGGTTGGCTAAGTGTCACTATACCAGAGTGCGGGCTAGCGTATGTAATCAAAAGTAGGACTGATGAAATGGGGGATTGTATGAAAGGATTTGTGTGTGTGTGGCGAATGGAGGGTGTGTGTAGTTGCATGTGTGTTTGTGTAGGGTGTATGTGTTTGGTGGGCAAAGGGTGTGTGTTTGTGGTGTGTATAGAAGCTGTGTGTGGTGTGTTTTCCAGCTGTGCTTGAGCGTGTGGTGTGGATACCAACTGAACGTGTGCGGGGCGGGCGCGGCGGGCGTGAGCGGGACACGGTTGAGAAGACGTGGCTGTCAGGCGGAGGCTCCGCCGGGCGAGGCGGCGGCACACCGCGGACCGCACGTCTCCGTGACAACGGTGGCGGCGGCCCCCGGCCCTTGCAGAGAGGCTCCCTGTGCGCGCGGCCTGGCCCCGCCCCCCCCCCTCCCCCAGGAAACTGTGGGACGTGCTGTGTTGGTTACGACGTTACCTTGGGTACATGACAGTGAGCCCCAATCAGGTTCTGTTTAGCGTTCAGAACCGCTCCTGTCCGCTGGGCCTGCTGCTCTGTGGAGGGTCGCTGGGTAAGAAGCTCCAAGCTGCTCCAAACGGATCTCCTGCTGTAGCACGACAACGCTGCTATCACTGGTCCCAGGATGCTGGATCTGTGTGTGTGTGACTGTGTGTGTGTGTGACTGTGTGTGTGTGTGTGACTGTGTGTGTGTGTGACTGTGTGTGTGTGTGTATGTGTGTGTGTGACTGTGTGTGTTTACGTGCCTGTCTCCGTTGTGTCCGTCAGAGTGGTCTGAGCACAGCCTTGAGGCAGCAGGGTGTTCTGGGATGGCGGATGGGACTGTTGTTGAATTATGCTTGACTCTGTGCTTTGGCTGGCTGGGAGGGAGGCTGAGAGAGACTGAGTGAGTGAGGCTGAAAGCGAGGGGAGGGAGGCTTGGAGGGAAGCGGGGGTGAGGCTGAGAGCGAGGCTGGGGTGAGGCTGAGAGCGAGGCTGGGGTGAGGCTGAGAGCAAGGGGAGGGAAGCGGGGGTGAGGCTGAGAGCGAGGCTGGGGGAGATTCTGAGAGATTTTTCCATCTTCCCTTCCTACTGCCTGGCCTCAGTACCTTTGGCTTTCCCCCCCCATTCCCACAGGCACACACATAACACACACACACACACACTGGCAGAACTAAAAAGGATTCTGATTGGGTTCTTCAGATATGTTTCAAAGGACCCCCTAAAAAGATCATTTAATGGGCTTTTTCCTACCAGATCATATTCTATCTGGAGCGTACACAAGCTATATAGTGACCAGTGTACCCTAGCATACAACACATCCACTTAGCAACAGTTTGATCTGCGTGGACAGGGCCTCTCCACCCCCCCCCCCCCCCCCCCCCACCCCCCAGAGCAGCTTTTTGACCCCAAACACACAGCCTGAAACCAGACGACTACCAATCGTCTGCCTGCCCTTCACTTCACCTTACCCCCGCGATGCCAGACGCTGGTTTGCCCTCCGAAAAACACGCCGGCGTGATCATTGATGATTAGATGTCAGAATGATTGATAATGGCGAGGAAATGACTGAGATCTTAACGGAACTGAAGAGGATGCAGCACAATTCTGTCTCCAGAGTTGAGGTGCAGTGTGTGTGTGTGTGTGTGTGTGTGTGTGTGTGTGTGTGTGTGTGTGTGTGTGTGTGTGTGTGTGTGTGTGTGTGTGTGTGATTAGTGTGCTGCCAGAGCACATGATCAGTGTGAATCTTCAGACACGGTCACCATCTGGTCAGATACATATTGTTATGCCCAGATTTACCCTGCTGCCCATCCTGCCTAGGGGTGTGTGTCTGTGTGTGTGTCTGTGTGTGTGTCTGTGTGTGTGTCTGTTTGTGTGTGTCTGTTTGTGTGTCCGTGTGCATATGTATATGCATGTAGGGTTGCTTTGTATTCTGCTGCATATGGGTGTACCTGTGTTATTGTGTACATGTGTGCTTGTGGTTCTGTGTGTTTATGTGTGTGTCCTTGTGTGTTTCCGTGCGTGCGTGTTTCCATGTGTGCGAATGTGCGTTTCCCTGCATGTTTCCATGTGTGTGAATGCGTGTTTCCATGTGTGTGAATGTGTGTTTCTCTGTGTGTTTACACGAGTGTGAATGCGTGTTTCGATGTGTGTGAATGTGTGTTTCTGTGTGTTTCTGTGTGTGTTTCCACGTGTGTGAATGCGTGTTTCCGTGTGTGTTTCCATGCGTGCGTGTGTTCTCCAGGCAGGATGCGGAGGCCTGGTCCAGCCCTGGCCCTCTGGTCCAGCCTGGCCCTCTGGTCCTGCCTGGCCCTCTGGTCCTGCCTGGCCCTCTGGTCCTGCCTGGCCCTCTGGTCCAGCCCTGGCCTTCTGGTCCAGCCCTGGCCCTCTGGTCCTCCTCCTCCCCACCCCAGGGCCAGGCTGGGTCTAACCCTCTCTCTGCTTCTCCTGCCCAGGCTCCGAGCTCATGCCCAAGGCCCTCTCCACCAGGATCGTGGGTGGCATCTGGTGGTTTTTCACCCTCATCATCATCTCCTCCTACACCGCCAACCTGGCCGCCTTCCTCACCGTGGAGAGGATGGAGTCACCCATCGACTCGGCCGACGACCTGGCCAAGCAGACCAAGATCGAGTACGGTGTGGTGGAGGACGGCTCCACCATGTCCTTCTTCAAGGTGGGTCTGAGGAGGCTGTGGGAAGGGCCTTACCTGGGGATAGTACCTCACCTGGGGATAGTACCTTACCTGGGGATAGTACCTCACCTGGGGATAGTACCTTACCTGAGGATAGTACCTTACCTGAGGATAGTACCTTACCTGGGGATAGTACCTCACCTGGGGATAGTACCTTACCTGGGGATAGTACCTTACCTGGGGATAGTACCTCACCTGGGGATAGTACCTTACCTGGGGATAGTACCTCACATGGGGGATAGTACTTCACCTGGGGATAGTACCTTACCTAAGAAGGACGTTCTAAAAGGGTTGACGATGGTAACACTTTTAGAAAGGTTCTAGATGCATTGGCTTGCAGGGAAGATATTCATACTAAAAGAGCACAATGCCAAGGTTATGGTGGATTAAGGACTATTCACCAGTTTGCCCCTCACGAGTATGGAGATATAAGAGCTCTTATGACGATCATTTAGAAGTCTTTGTTTTGCCATTAGACCATATGGGCTGGTATGACTGTGTTTAAGCTAGACAGTGATGTGTTTTAAGTAACTAATAAAAGTTACTGCTGTAATAAAACACATTTATTATGGCATCCTAAGACTATTTTACTGTTCCTAGCCAATCATAGCTCACCCAAGCCCATCCTATCACACAGTAACTCATCCAGCCCATCTCAGCCATAACTGATTCTAATTCATTATGCCCCATCTTGGCTTAACCTAATTCACCATCTCAGTAGGGTGATAGGATGGAGTCTCAGCAATGTGATAGGATGGAGTCTCAGCAATGTGATAGGATGGAGTCTCAGCAATGTGATAGGATGGAGTCTCAGCAATGTGTGATAGGATGGAGTCTCAGCAATGTGTGATAGGATGGAGTCTCAGCAGGGTGATAGGATGGAGTCTAAGCAGGGTGATAGGATGGAGTCTCAGCAATGTGTGATAGGATGGAGTCTCAGCAATGTGATAGGATGGAGTCTCAGCAATGTGATAGGATGGAGTCTCAGCAGTGTGTGATAGGATGGAGTCTCAGCAGTGTGTGATAGGATGGAGTCTCAGCAGTGTGTGATAGGATGGAGTCTCAGCAATGTTATAGGATGGAGTTTCAGCAGTGTGTGCCTGTCTCTCTCTCTCTCTCTCTCTCTCTCTCTCTCTGACTCTGTCTCTCTTTGTCTGTGTTATATTGTAATGTATGAGTGGACTGAGTGCACACAAACACACACAGATTATTTCAGACGCACATCACATCTAATGATCGGCCACATCACTGTGATAGTGAAGGGTTTGTATATGTGCATCTTATAATAGAAGCTCCAATTATTATTTACAATCTGTTCATTTACTGTTTATCAGAGATTTTGTTATAATAATGTTATTATGTAATTTAATAATATTACAAGGTAAATACTTTCAATCATGATGTGGTAATAGGCATTCAGTATTTGGTATAACTGCATTAAATCATTTTAATAGCATTACTTTTATTGATCATAGACATAAATGAAATGATGATGACATATTTGATTCAATTGATCTTTATTATCCTAATAATTAATAGCATAGTTTCCTTGTGTTCTTTTTCGAGAGACTACGCATCCGTGAGTCTCTTCCCCAGTCAGCGTGGCACTCCAGAGGACCACGTGATGGTGGCTTCTTGGTCTGTTCAGTGAGAGCTCCCTCCCAGGTGTGAGAGAACAGCGATGACTGGCCTGCAGTCTGTCATTGTGTTGAAGCAGACCGCAGACCTGAGGTGTCTGTGTGATGGCACTCAGACAGCGGCGTGTGCTGCATTATTATTCAGGACACAGGAGGAAGGGGGAAAAAAATGAAACCCCTGCCGTTTGGGTAATTATTGACTCAGATTTGTTCAGGAAAAATACATGTCTAATGGTGGCTAATTATGTAAATGCTAGCATGGGATAGTTTCATCACATCTCTCTCTCTCTCTCCGTCTACCTCTCGCTTTGTCTTTCTCTCTCTCCCGTTTCTCTCTCCCTCTCTCTCTCTGTCTCCCTCTTTCTCTCTCTTTCTCTCTATTTATCTCTCTCCCCCCTCTCCCCCCCCTCTCTCTCTCTCTCTCTCTCTCTCTCTCCCTCTCTCAGTAGCAGAAACCCCCATGGGTCTCCTGTGCAATAACACTGAATAATTCAATAAGCCCACACAAGTGTGCCTTCCTTATTATCTAATAAAAATCACGTCTTATTAGGGAACCTGCCAATGATATTATTTCACCTTGCTTCTGTAAGTGCAAGATGAGGGGATGGGGGTAGGGGGGGTGGTGGGGAACCCGCGTTGCCGCGGCGCCCAGCGCATCACTCCTGTTTCCAGGGGCTGAGCTGTTCTGCATCGGTCAGGAGACGACCGGAGCTTTATCTGTGGAATAATGATTCACAGAGAGCGAGAGACTACTGGAGAGAATGGTTAGAGAGCAGAGAGAGAGAGAGAATCAGAGAGAGAGCGAGGGGGAGAGAGAAAAGGAGAGAGAGAAAGGGAGTTAGAAAGAGAGAGAGAGAGAGAGAGACAGAAAGAGAGAGAGAGAGAGAGAGAGAGAGAGAGGGAGAGGATGGCCGTGACTAAGTCTGCATCTCATCGTCTCTCCCCGGGGTTGATAACGAAAAGCCCTGAAAACCACACCAGTGCTCCAGGTAAAGAGCCCGCACCCACCCCTCCCCACCACCCTTTACCCCTTCCCACCACCCCTCACCACCACCCCTCTCCACCCTTCTCCACCACCACTCCCCCCCTCCCCATCCCTCCCCAGTTCTCGCTCAGTGGAACAGAATGGGCTGTGTCCCTTCTCCCGGCTGAGATGAGACGCTTCCCTGCTCCCTGTTCTGCAGGCTGCTTCTCCCTCTTGCTTTGAAGCAGTCTGACTATCCGTCACGTACGTCAGAGGCCCTCGCAGCCCCTCACATCAAAAAGCATTGTGATCAAGCAGAGCCTGAGAGCCTGCTAGGCTCCTGTGGCCCCCCTCGGCTTCTGTTTGTCTCTGGGTGTGTGTATGTGTGTGTGTGTGTGCGTGTATGTGTGCGTGCAAGACTGTGTGTGCACATGATAGAGTGTGGAAGTGTGTGTGCATGTAAGAGTGTGTGTGTGTGATGGAGTGTGGAAGTGTGTGCGCATGTAAGAGTGTGTGTGTACGTGATGGAGTGTGGAAGTGTGCGTGCATGCGAGAGTGTTTGTGTGTCCGTGCATGTGAGAGTGTTTGTGTGTGTGTGTGCATGTGAGAGTGTTTGTGTGTACGCATGCGAGAATGTTTGTGTGTGTGCATGTGAGAGTGTGTGTGTGCATGTAAGAGTGTGTGTATGTGCTGTATGGCTCTGGCTCCCACTTTGCTGACATCAAACCCATCAAGCATGTTTTTATGCTGAGCAAAGCACAGTCATTTCTACCTGAACTTCTGTTGCCCTTCACCACTTCCTGGCCCTGCGCTGAAGGAGCCAGTCTTGGTTCCAATCTGTGTCTCCATCACAGAAAGTCACATCCTGATACCAGCGTCATCGCTTTTGTACGTTTGCTGTGTGGAACTTTCCTGTATTTGATTACATCTTAGCCCGCCATTCTCTCACTCACCTCGAGTGCTCTCTCCTGAACAGAAGGTAGCTCTTTTTCACCTTTCTGTGCACTTCAATTCATTGTCCGTCTATCTGTCTCCCTGTCTCTCTCTCTGTCTTTACCTTTCTCACTCTAATTTTCAGTCTCATTTTGTCCATCTTTTTATTGTCCTCTCTCTCTCTGTCTCTCTCTCCCTCTCTCTCTATTTCTCTCTCTCTCTCTCTCTCTCTCTCTCTCACACACACACACACAAACTCTCTCATACAGATTTTCTCTCGCTCCCTCGCTCTCTCCCTTTTTCATTTCTCTCTTTTTCATCTTCAGTTTGAGTGGTATTAGAAACCCTTGGGGGCCTTTCCTAGTCAGCAGTGTGTCCATCAGGGGTGATGGAGGGAGCGGTTAGCTCAGCTGGACTAGAAACCATCTTGCAGTACAGGCAGGAGAGACCAGACCCTTAAGATGCATTAGAGACCAGACCCTTACGATGCATTAGAGAGCAGACCCTTAGGAGGCAGGAGAGACCAGACCCTTAAGAAGCAGGAGAGACCAGACCCTTAAGATGCATTAGAGACCAGACCCTGAAGATGCATTAGAGACCAGACCCTTAGGAGGCAGGAGAGACCAGACCCTTAAGAAGCAGGAGAGACCAGACCCCAGGAGGACCAGGAGAAGATGCATTAGAGACAGACCCAGGACCAGACCCTTGATGCATTAAGATGCATTAGAGACCAGACCCTTAAGATGCATTAGAGACCAGACCCTGAAGATTCATTAGAGACCAGACCCTTAGGAGGCAGGAGAGACCAGACCCTTAAGAAGCAGGAGAGACCAGACCCTTAAGATGCATTAGAGACCAGACCCTTAAGAAGCAGGAGAGACCAGACCCTTAAGATGCATTAGAGACCAGACCCTTAGGAGGCAGGAGAGACCAGACCCTTAAGAAGCAGGAGAGACCAGACCCTTAAGAAGCAGGAGAGACCAGACCCTTAAGATGCATTAGAGACCAGACCCTTAAGATGCATTAGAGACCAGACCCTTAAGAAGCAGGAGAGACCAGACCCTTAAGATGCAGGAGAGACCAGACCCTTAAGATGCATTAGAGACCAGACCCTTAAGAGGCAGGAGAGACCAGACCCTTAAGAAGCAGGAGAGACCAGACCCTTAAGAAGCAGGAGAGACCAGACCCTTAAGATGAATTAGAGACCAGACCCTTAAGATGCATTAGAGACCAGACCCTTAAGATGCATTAGAGACCAGACCCTGAAGATGCATTAGAGACCAGACCCTTAAGAAGCAGGAGAGACCAGACCCTTAAGAAGCATGAGAGACCAGACCCTTAAGAAGCATGAGAGACCAGACCCTTAAGATGCAGGAGAGACCAGACCCTTAAGATGCATTAGAGACCAGACCCTTACGATGCATTAGAGACCCGACCCTTAAGATGCATTAGAGACCAGACCCTTAAGAAGCAGGAGAGACCAGACCCTTAAGATGCATTAGAGACCAGACCCTTAAGAAGCAGGAGAGACCAGACCCTTAAGAAGCAGGAGAGACCAGACCCTTAAGATGCATTAGAGACCAGACCCTTAAGAAGCAGGAGAGACCAGACCCTTAAGATGCATTAGAGACCAGACCCTTAAGATGCATTAGAGACCAGACCCTTAAGAAGCAGGAGAGACCAGACCCTTAAGAAGCAGGAGAGACCAGACCCTTAAGATGCATTAGAGACCAGACCCTGAAGATGCATTAGAGACCAGACCCTTAGGAGGCAGGAGAGACCAGACCCTTAAGATGCATTAGAGACCAGACCCTTAAGAAGCAGGAGAGACCAGACCCTTAAGATGCATTAGAGACCAGACCCTTACGATGCAGGAGAGACCAGACCCTTAAGATGCATTAGAGACCAGACCCTTAAGAAGCAGGAGAGACCAGACCCTTAAGATGCATTAGAGACCAGACCCTTAAGATGCATTAGAGACCAGACCCTTAAGATGCATTAGAGACCAGACCCTTAAGAGACAGGGAAGAGGAACCCTGTTTCAATCGAGACTCTGATTCATCAAATCGAATATAAACAAACCGGTGATAAAAGCTGAGGCTGTGTGACGGAGGGGAAGTTCAGCATCTGGCAAGAAGGTGTTAGAAATGACTGGAAGAGGAATAAGGGTGAATACTGTATCCTGCATCATCTTAGTTTTGCTTATCTTTTGGCGAGCGATTCATTTTCTCTTGATTGATTCAGGACATTTTTAGCTCTGTCATAAGCCCTTTAAATAGTAAGATTACCAGCAGCCTCATCAGCCTCATCAACAACCCAAGCAGGGGAATTTGTCATCTTAACGAGGCAGGAGAATTGTGTTTTCCTTCCGTTCTAACAACTGTATGGAGTCAGTGTCTGTCCCAGACAATATCTGTCAAATATGGTCTCACCCGTAAGTTACAGCAAAGGAAGAGTTGTTTGTGCTGTCAGGACTGGGCGTGGGCTTTTCACTTATCTTGCTTTGCTTTGACTGCGTCCCCCTTTGAAAGAAAATATGCAAAACAGCGTGGCGAATGAGCCGCGCTGACAAGCGTAACAATGGAGAGCGTGTACGAGGGAGGAGAGACTCTAGAGGAGCTCTGTGTCTCTCCAGACCACCTGCCATCAACATCACTCACCTCTCCCAGGAACCCTCCCCCTGCCTTGGGTCGCACGCACGCACAACCACACGCACACCCAGGTTAGACACACCTGCACACACATATCCCGTTCAGACACACACACACACATAGAGGACACACATAGTGGATACACTCTCACACTCATGTGCTTGGCTGGGAACATACACACCCCCGACACACAGAGTAGCAAAGTTCACATTCTGTTTCACTAATCCCATCAGATCCAGCAGAAAATCAAGCATGTAAAGGACTTCAATGACGCGCTGCGGAAACGCGACGGTGCCATTAAAAAACCCATCATCGCCTCACTTGAGAGTGTAATCCAGATCATGGGAAATGTAGTTCTTAGCATCCTGATCCGCGCGTGCATGTGAGAGAGCCTGGGGTAAAAGATCACTTACTCTGTGAATTAGTGTGGACTAGTGTGGAGAGTCCTGCTCTCATCACCTCCGCAGCCAATCGCATCGAAGTGCAGATATAACCAACTGAAAAGCTCCAATCCGAGACAACTGTTCCCTTCTCCCGCAGCGAAAAGTCAGACACCAGAATTTCTCTATAGAGCCATGGCAAAGGGGAGAGCAGGTTGTCAGATCTGACCGTGTGTGTGTGTGTGTGTGTGTGTGTGTGTGTGTGTGTGTGGTATGCTTTAACATCCAACTACCTTTCATTAACTTGGTTATTGCTTCCCATCGTCTTCTGTCTCTACCTTCACAGACCTTTTTAGGATTCTAAATACGTTTCATTTCACAGAATTACGATGACTTCGCACATTTCCTCCTCTGTCCCCAAAGGCCTCAAAGCCCGATGTTGTTCTGATTCGGTGTTTTGGCCACTCAGCGATGTTAGATGGAGAATTAGACGTCGTAGCTTCTGCGCGTTGCCACCTGATCAATTCTTCCCCTGGACTTGCTGACCGAGGCTCCGGCCAGTGAGAAACAGGAAGCGCAAAACAATTAGCTTTTCATCTTCTGCAATTCACGTTTCTGTTCAGGTGTTCAAAGACCAGTTAGACTGCATTCTACTGCTTTGAGAAGTCATCCGCCCCGCTGGTGGTCGTCAAGACGCAGTATGGAGTATGGACATGGCGGCCATGTTCTTGGTTTTTCTTTCTTTATGTTCTTTTGGTGTCGCGGTGAGAGGACTGTGCCGCAGTCTGGCAGAAAAAATGGCTGTTTGGAACCTAGTTTGACCACGGTTCTCTCCTTCTATTGCCATCTCTTTCGTCTCCCTTTTCACCCACACGGATTTCGTTGAGTGTGCAGTTGGAGTAGTCTTCATTAGCACTGGAGGAGAAGGGAGGAGAGGGGAGGAAAGGAGAGGGGAGAACAGGAGAGGGGAGGGGAGGGGAGGAGAGGGGAGGACAGGAGAAAGGAGGGGAGGAAAGAATAGGGGAGGGAAGGGGGATGCAGAGAGGTGGGGGAGTAAACCTCTCCTGTGTACTGGTGAAGTAGGTCCCTTGTTCTCAATTCATATTCAAATCCAATTCTCAGGCGTGCTGGGACTGAACCCAGAACATTTCCCACAAAGCAACAGGACATCTTTGTCCTGTCCTGTCTTCTTGTCCGAAGTCACACACAAACATGGAGTCTAGCCACCTGTGTATCATTCAACGCAGGAATAAGAAGTCCACGGACAGCCATCACACACAGCCCTCACACACACACACACACACACACACGCTCACGTCTAACGTACGCATGTAGACGTCCCACACACACCTACTCACAACACACACACATCTAATACAGCCCACTCCTTCTTTCCATATCAGGATTCCAGATCAGATTTCTTTTTCTTCCCGTCACCTGGGCAACGCCGGCCCTTTAAGACCTGCTGGAGTGCTGTTCTCATCTCTGGGGGGTGGAGGCGGGTGGTGGGGGGTGGAAGGGGGCTACCTGGAGAGGAAGCCTTGTTTTTCAGCTAGCAGTAATTGTGTTTTGGGTGCATAACGAATGATTGAAATCCTTTCAGCGGATCTTGATGCGGGAGGAGACTGAGAAGGTGCTAATCTCCGTCCACTTCAACATGATCAAAGGATTATCTGGGCTGCTGCTCTAATCAGGCTTGTCCCCAGCCTCGATACCCCAGCCTCACACACACGTCCCCAGCCTCGATACCCCAGCCTCACACACACATCCCCAGCCTCGATACCCCAGCCTCACACAGACATCCCCAGCCTCGCACACACATCCCCAGACTCACTCACACATCCCCAGCCTCGATGCCCCAGCCTCGCACACACATCCCCAGACTCACACACACATCCCCAGACTCACACACACATCCCCAGCCTCGATGCCCCAGCCTCACACACACATCCCCAGCCTCGCATACACGTCCCCAGACTCACTCACATGTCCCCAGCCTCGATACCCCAGCCTCACACACACATACACAGCCTCGATGCCCCAGCCTCACACACACATCTCCAGCCTCGCACACACATCCCCAGACTCGATGCCCCAGCTTCACACACACATCCCCAGCCTCGATGCCCCAGCCTCACACACACATCCCCAGCCTTGATGCCCCAGCCTCACAAACACATCCCCAGCCTTGATGCCCCAGCCTCACAAACACATCCCTAGCCTCCACAGCCTCAGCCAGCATTCTCTCAGCCCAGCCAGAGTCTGCAAACCTCATCGATGGATGACGGCTTCAACAGTGGATGACTGCTTCAACAGTGGATGACTGCTTCATCTAAAAGTGAATGACTGCTTCATCTAACAGTAGATGACTGCTTCATCTAAGAGTGGATGACTGTCATCTAACAGTGGATGACTGCTTCATCTAACAGTGGATGACTGCTTCATCTAACAGTGGATGACTGCTTCAACAGTGGATGACTGCTTCAACAGTGGATGACTGCTTCAACAGTGGATGACTGCTTCAACAGTGGATGACTGCTTCATCTAACAGTCAGCCCCATAAGGCCCATGGGTGGAGAGGAGAGAGACAGATAAGATGGAGTACAAACATGAAACTCTCAATAAAACACCTGCTGAGGATCATTGCTCTAAGCACATGAATATATAACCCTGGACCCTGTGAGTGTGTGCTTAGCATGCAAGCTAGCACATGTGCATTGATCTTCCCTTGTGTCACCGTGGTGATGTGTGTGTCTGGGTCTCCCTGTCCAGACTGCCTCCCTTATCTCTCCTCCTATGGCTGCTGAAAAGACTTTACTTAATTAGTTTATTTACTTTGCGTTTTTCCACCCAAATGAGTCAGTTGAGAACTAATTCACCTTGACTGGTCTACTGTGGTGCTCCGTGCTGTTCTAGTTGTGATTACGTTGGATTCATTTAATACAGCGTTTTGATAGTCAGAGTTGAGGAGCAGACTGTTTGCACCAGCCACAGAAAGTCCCCCTTCTCAGTCAGGTGACAGCGCACAGACAGAATAATACAGCCGTACTGCACCACCTTCTCTGCCTTAATATAGTGCAGCACCTCAATTCTAATACAACGCAACGATCAAGTGGAACGTACTTGAGCAGAGTGCAGCAGTGTCAGCCGAGGATGTGCGAAGCATCAACACGGCCTCTCCAAGCACAGCTGTGCTGGAAAGTTTGAGGAGGTGGGGCATCTCCGTACTGGCCCTCCAAGCGTTCATTCTCCCCCTCCTCTCCCGTCACTCCTCCTCCCCCTTTCTCTTCCCCTCCTCATTCTCCTCCCCTCCACCCCTCCTCCTGCCCCCTCCTCTCCCATCCCTCCTCCTCCTCCTCCCCCTTCCACGTCCTCCTCCCCTTTCCTCCTCCTCCCCCTTCCTCCTCCTCCCCCTTCCCTCTCCTCCTCCTCCTGCTATCAGCAGTCTCTACCTTGCCTGCTCCATCACCCTGATTTGTCAAGGGTGACTCCCAAAGATTCTCATAGGCACTCTGTAAATCACGTAGTTGATCTAAAATATCGACTGGCCGCGAAAAAGTCATTACACACAATAATGCCGGGCGGGACCTTGAAGATGTGGCTTAATTAGGTTCCAAATGGCTTCACAAATGCCTTCAACTCAGGTCCTTTGGAGAGAGGGGCAACCTAAGGGGAGGGGGGGAGGGGGGGTTAATTGTGAGCAGGGACGACTGTTATGACCCCCCCCTCCCCATGACATGACAGCTTATACCAAGACCTAATGATTCCCAATGACTGCAACATACACGGCATTGATTGAGGAAAACAGAGCGCCCACTAATGATGGCACTGCTGCTATCAATGCTACTTTTACAGCTATCAATCAATACAGCTTTGCCCACTTTACTGGCTGTCATTAGGGCGACAATAGGAGGATTGAAACCACAAACGATGAGCGGTGTTCAGCGGTGTCTGATTCTCTCCCCCTCATCTCAGCCGACCTGCCCAGCTGGCAGGCGGAGTCAGACGGAGGGTCACCATGGAGGGTCACTTACCTCTGGCTGTGTCCGGATCGTCTCTGCTCATCTCTCTGCTTTAGTATCCTGAGATAATGAGGTAGAGGGAGGAGAAGGTGCGTGTGCGTGTGTGTGTGTGCGTGCATGTGTGTGTGTGTGTGCGTGTGTGTGTGTGTGTGGAGGCGGGTGGGCTGGCGTTACAACAGAAAGGTCTGCAGAAATAGATGAGATGTTTGCGTAATGGCCTTTAGAAAATAATTGAATGTAGCTTGCATCCCAGGCTTTGCTAAGTTGAGAATCTACTCTCTATTTTTATGATTCTTACCTTGCTATTGTCTCTCTCTTTTCTGTCCGTCGATGAGGTGAATCCTAACCCTCTCACCCTCTCTCTCTCCTACCAGACATCCTAACCCTCTCACCCTCTCTCTCCTTCCAGACATCCTAACCCTCTCACCCTCTCTCTCTCCTACCAGACATCCTAACCCTCTCACCCTCTCTCTCCTACCAGACATCCTAACCCTCTCACCCTCTCTCTCCTACCAGACATCCTAACCCTCTCACCCTCTCTCTCCTTCCAGACATCCTAACCCTCTCACCCTCTCTCTCTCCTACCAGACATCCTAACCCTCTCACCCTCTCTCTCCTACCAGACACCCTAACCCTCTCACCCTCTCTCTCTCCTACCAGACATCCTAACCCTCTCACCCTCTCCCTCCTACCAGACATCCTAACCCTCTCACCCTCTCTCTCCTACCAGACACCCTAACCCTCTCACCCTCTCTCTCTCCTTCCAGAAAACCAAGATCTCCACGTACGACAAGATGTGGGAGTTCATGAGCAGCAGGAAGCACTCGGTGATGGTGAAGAACGTGGACGAGGGCATCCAGCGTGTCCTCACGTCCGACTACGCCTTCCTCATGGAGTCCACCACCATCGAGTTCGTCACGCAGCGCAACTGCAACCTCACGCAGATCGGGGGGCTCATTGACTCCAAGGCCTACGGCGTCGGAACGCCCATGGGTACGTACGTTTGCCATCGCGGAATCAGACAACGTTCTTCATTACTTCATTAGCAGATACTTTTAGCTTGTGGGTGAAGACGTTTCGTACGTCCTTCCCACTCCTGAAAAGTTGACATGTTCTTCAGTTGGTAGACACTAGTGTGTGGTGGGTGAACGCGTCACACTTCAAATTGTCCAAAATGTATGCCGTCTTTTGATTTAGCTAACACTTTAAACTAGAGTGCAAACACATCATTTCATCTTGTCGTCTTTGCAATTGTGCTGGTGGATAGTGTAGGAAGAACAGAAGATGATGCGTTCGCCAGCACTAACTCTCATGGCGCTCATATTTGTGTCAAACAAACAGAAGGACACAGAAACCGTGTACCAACACACACACACGCACTTATGTCAAGAAACAACATTTACCAACACTGATCATGAAAGACAAGAAGCAACCGTCCCAAACCTCTCAGACAAACACCTGTAAACACACACACACACACATGTGGACAAGATAAACACACACACACACACACATGTGGACAAGACAAACACCTGTAAACAAACACACACACACACACATGGACAAGACAAACACCTGTAAACACACACACACACTCTCACATACACACACACACACACACACATGTGGACAAGATAAACACCTGTAAACACACACACACACACACATGTGGACAAGATAAACAAACACACACACACACACACACGTGGACAAGACAAACACCTGTAAACACACACACATACACACACACATCATGTGGACAAGATAAACACACACACACACATGTGGACAAGACAAACACCTGTAAACACACACACACACACACACACATGTGGACAAGACGCGTTGGACATTCACACGCTCGTCACCACGGACGTCTGCATCAGCCTGACGTCGTTTTGAAGCAACTTCTTCAGGCAACTTCATCTGATCTCTGTTGACGAGGACACAGAGGCCGGGGGAGGGCAGGCAGGCGGAGGCTGGCTGATGCTGAGGGGGGGAGGCCGGGGGAGGCTGGGCACTGGTGAGAACCAAGGGCCTGTACGACACAGATATAATAGAGTGTATGAATAGAGGAGGCTGGTGTTCTCTCAGTGCAGAGGTGTAGGATTTGATTACTGAGCTCAGCGGCAGATTGTCTTAATCCTGTTACACAGCCAGCCCCAGGCAGCAGGCCACGCAGATGAATGGCAGAAACTCCTCACAGTGCTAGAGAGAAGAGAGGAGAGAGGGGAGGAGAGAGAAGAGAAGAGGAGAGAGAGGGGAGGAGAGAAGGAGGAGGAGAGAGGAAGCAGGAGAGAGAGGAGAGGAGAGAGGGGAGGAGAGAGAAGAGAAGAGGAGAGAGAGGGGAGGAGAGAGGGGAGGAGGGAGAAGAGAGGAGGAGAGAGAGAGGGGAGGAGAGAAGGAGGAGGAGAGAGGAAGCAGGAGAGAGAGAGAGGGGAGGAGAGAAGAAGGAGGAGAGGGGAAGCAGCAGAGAGAGGAGAGAGAAGGAAGAGAGGAAGGAGGAGCGAGAGGACAGACAGAGGAGAAAGAGAGTAGAAGAGGGAAGAGAGGCGAGGAGAGAGGAGGGGAGAGAGGCGAGGAGAGGAGAGAGTGGAGGAGAGAGGAGAGAGAGAGGAGAGAGGAGACCTAGAAACAGCCTGACATATGGAGGGTCTAGCATCTGCGGTCTGTGTCCACGTTACATCATGTTTACTCCTTCCTCACTCTCAAAAACACTGTCGTGAAAATAACAAACAGTTCAATGGTTTCCTAAACATCCGCCCATCCTGGCCAAGGTTCGAGGGTCTCCACTGGACGGCACGCGGTTCGGCTTTGGTTCGAGGGCTGCTGTGTCGTCAGCCTGACTTTAATGTGCTGTGATGGATTGTTAAGAGTCTTAAGAGTATCTTAGTATCTAAGACCGAGCGTACTGACAAGGTCAGGGTAGCTTTGTCTTGCCCAGGATGGCTTGAGGGAGCCATGACAGATCCTCCTGTCTGAGAAAGGGTTTGTGTGCCGAGTTATTGGCTCTGACATCATTTAGTTCTTTGCAACATTCCAAGAACCATGTACTTGTGTGTGTGCGTGTGTGTGCGTGTGTGTGTGTGTGCGTGTGTGTGTGTTTGTGTGCATTTGTGAGTCCACATGCAAGTGTTTGTGCATGCGTCTGCAGGCACGTGGGTTGTTGTGTCGGTATGTGGGTGTGCGTGTGCTTTTACAGCACGTGTGTGTAAGCCTGCATGTGTGTTTGTGTGTGAGAGTCTGCATGTGTGTTTATGTGTGTCTGTGTGAGCCTGCATGTGTGTTTTATGTGTGTGTGTCTGCATGCATGTGTGTGTGAGCCTGCATGTGTGTTTTATGTGTGTGTGTGAGTCTGCATGTGTGTTTTGTGTGTGTGTGTGTGTAGTTGTGAGTCTGCATGTGTGTTTTATGTATGTGTGTGAGCTTGCATGTGTGTTTTATGTGTTTGTGTGCACACTCCTTAGTGCAGGTGTGTGTGTTCCAGCCCTCCAGAATGCAACACACCACAGCAGGACACAGGTGGTGCATTGTACTGCCCCTCCACACAGAGGAACCTTGTTTAGCATGGGGCTCCCCAGAGCCTTGTTCAAACACAGCCCTGAATGGGGCGTCGACACAGCATCCCCCTCTTACTGCCCAGCCGTCTATACGCTGCCCACAGCCCTCCATCGTTGGCCCGTTTAGCATTTGTATCTCCTCTGCTTGGAACATGCTACAGTAGACAGGCAGTATTAGCACCGAGGTGTCACCTGGGGTTCTCTGGAACGCTCAGATGGGACACCCCCCACCCCCCTCCCCCCATCCCCTCCCCCAGCTGCTAGCACCTCTACATCTCTCTCTAATGGAATATTTACTGCATGGAGCCATTTCGCTGGCAATTCTCGTTGATGGTGAGTTAAAGACTTTGCCCGTCGAGGAAGAGGGGGAGAGTGAGCGGAGATAAATCTTCTGGCTAATTACGTATCCGGTTTGACGTGGGAGGTGGGTGATGTATGTGAGGTAGAGACACGGAGGTGGTCCAGACGTCAGCTGGCCACGTCCTTATCTGCAGAGCCTGCCTGCGACTTCTTCTTTGGTGTGCTGCTGTTTTCCATCTGCCCTGTAGCACACCAGAGGTGCTTTCTGGGACTTGTAGTACACCGTGTTTGTGTGTCAGCCGTTCTGGTGTCCATTAGTGGGGAATGCTGGGTAGTGATCGCTGTCCTGTTTGTGCTGATGGGTCCAACTAAACCTCCCCAGTGAAATGCGTGTGTCGTTTTGTGTGTGTGCACGTGGGCATGTGTGTGTGCATGTGTCTGAAAGTGTATAACTGTGTGTGTGTGCATGTGTCTGAAAGCGTATAAGTGTGTGTGTGCGTGTGTCTGAAAGCATATAAGTGTGTGTGAGTTGTGTGGACCTTGTCCCTCGAGAGGTCATTAAATGGAGTCATACACAGTCCCATGTCATCAAACATCTGTCACAGGTTTGTTTGTGCAGGTCATGCTGGTCGCTAGCGAAAGAAACTGTTAGTTCCTCTGCCCCTGCGTGTTCACATCTCAGGAGGCCTGACTCTCTCACTCTCTCTCTCTCTCTCTCTCTCTCTCTCTCTCTCTCTCTCTCTCTCTCCTTGTTTCTCTTTATTCTCTCTCTCTCCCTCGCCTAATCTGTCTTTCCTTTCCATCTTCGTCCTGCCTCCAACCTTCCTGCGTGCTCCTTCCCTCCCTCGGTCTCTGCCCTCCTACTTCTTCCTGCTCCTCTCCTCCCGTGGCCTCTCTCTCGTCTCTCTCTCGTCTTTCTTCCTCCATCTCTCTGCTCCCACTCTCCCTCCCTCGCCTTCCCTCTCGTCCCTCCTCGCCTTCCTCCCTCCCTCTCCCTCCTCCCTCCTCCCTCCTCTCTCTCGTCTGGGCCTCACTCTCCTTCACCTCCCTTTTTCCCTGTCTTCGCCTCATTACGATCCATCTTCATTGGGCTTTATTGGGCTGTATTAATCACCAGGTGCCTGTGCGGCTGGTCAGGAGGCCTGCGAGCTGTGCCGCTCCCTAGTGTGTCGTTCAACTCCCCATCATAAACTAGAGCTGAAGAGAATTCTGGGAGATGGAACATCTCTGAGGCTGTGACCTGCCTTCTGCCTGAACTGTAGAGGAGAAGGGAGGGGAGGGGAGGGGAGGGGAGGGGAGAGGAGAGGAGAGGAGAGGAGAGGAGGGGAGGAGGAGAGGAGAGGAGGGGAGGAGAGGAGGAGGAGAGAGGGGAGAAGAGGGGAGGAGGGGAGGAGAGGGGAGGCGAGGACAGGGGAGAGGTGGGGACAGGGGGAGGGAGAGGAGGAATAGAGAAAGAGAGAAGGAGAGAAAAAGAATGAGAGATGGAGGGAGGGAGAGGGGAAGAGAGAAGGTTGAAGAAGATAGGGGAAGAGGAGAGGGGATGAGGAGGTGAGGGGGAGAGGGGTGGGGAGAGGAAGGGGAGAGGGGACGAGGAGAGGGGAGAGGGGAGAGAGGAGAGGGGAGAGGAGAGGGGAGAGTCTTCTAGAGGGATTGAAGAATCACAGGATGGTGGCACGGCCCGTGAGGAGAGAGCAGCTAACCCAGAGAAACATAATCAAAGTCTAACAGAAGATCTAACAGTGTGTATTTATGAAGCACTATCCTCAAGCCATTTACACTGTAATTGTCAGGGCCCCGAAAGAAATGATTTTAAACATTCATACACATCCATTTACTTTATTTGGTGTCTTTCCCTAGATTCCACATGCAGAACAGCTCTCTAAATGTATTACAAAGAGAGAAAACAAAATCTCTCTTACCGGGCTAAAAATACATGGAGCCATGGTTTGCAGCACATTATAATTCCCATGCTGAGATGTTGAGAGACAATGCATTAGGGATTGGTACGCTATTACCCAGCTTTGATCTAGAAGATTACAGCTATGTGTCTTATTTTGGATTACCAAGGCCTGTCACTTTCCCCCTCCACTCATTCAGTGTGAGGATTAAGGCTCTCGCATCGAGGAACCATGCTGTGAAGACCTGTTTTTCAGTCCTCAAATTAACATATTCTGTTTATCACTGACAAACACCGACATTACTAGACACCCCCCTCAGTCTCTCACCCACCGCGACGAAGAGGAGGAAAGTGGCTCCGTGTTCGGGAGGGAGGTGGCGCACTTGACGACAGGCTTCTAGAACATTCCGCACGTGCAGAAACTCTTTTGTTCCCCCCCGCCTGTGCTAAACACTACAGGGTAGTGTCTGGAGAGGCGCGAAACTAATCAATAAACAGAGAGACGGTCGCTCGCTCTCTTCTTACGGAACTTTTTGCGAGAAGAACATTTGAGGAGGACAGGGAAAACAAAGGAAGCAGCCCAGGCTGGATTCGAACCCGTGACCCACAGGTGCTCTACCCAGCGAACCACCCATACTGTCCCCAATGAGTGAATTGTGATAGAGTTGCGGCTGAGAGTAAACCACCCATGCTGGGTTCAGATTATCTCATGGGTCAAATTGAATATACAGTCCAAATGGTTTAGGTACACTTCATATTTGCTTTGACATGTGGTCAATTATAATGTCTCAATAATGTTCTGCTTTCGAGCAAACTGGGTCCAATCAGAAGTAACTGAATAAGTCAACTGAAAACAAAACACTTTGAAACTATTTAGTTCCATATTTCCACTTAAAGAGCAGTTGAAGAGCAGTTACTGCCATGTTGCCAGGCAGGACAGAGGGCTTCACACTTAGTGGACTCTATGACCTATGAATGAAAACGTGACTTTTCGAGCAGTGAAACCAGAATGCAGCGCAGACCCCTGTGCTGTTACTGTCCTCACAGCCCCCTGCTGTTACTGTCCTTACAGACCCTGTGCTGTCACTGTACTCACAGACCCCTGCTGTTACTGTCCTCACAGACCCTGTGCTGTTACTGTCCTCACAGACCTTGCTGTTACTGTCCACACAGATCCCTGTGCTGTTAATGTCCTTACAGACCCTGCTGTTACTGTCCACACAGACCCCTGTGCTGTTACTGTCCTCACAGACCCCTGCTGTGACTGTCTTCACAGACCCATGCTGTTACTGTCCTCACAGACCCCTGTGCTGTTACTGTCCTCACAGACCCTGTGCTTTTACTGTCCTTACAGAGCCTGCTGTTTCTGTCCTCACAGACCCTTGCTGTTACTGTCCTCACAGACCCCTGTGCTGTTACTGTCCTCACAGACCCTGTGCTGTAACTGTCCTCACAGACCCATGCTGTTACTGTCCTCACAGACCCCTGTGCTGTTACTGTCCTCACAGACCCTGTGCTGTTACTGTCCTCACAGACCCTGCTGTTACTGTCCACACAGACCCTGTGCTGTTACTGTCCTCACAGACCCTGCTGTTACTGTCCTTACAGACCCCTGCTGTTACTGTCCTCACAGACCCCTGCTGTTACTGTCCTCACAGACCCCTGCTGTGACTGTCTTCACAGACCCTGTGCTGTTACTGTCCACACAGACCCTGTGCTGTTACTGTCCCCACAGCCCCTGTGCTGTTACTGTCCTCACAGACCCCTGTGCTGTTACTGTCCTCACAGACCCCTGTGCTGTTACTGTCCTCACAGACCCCTGTGCTGTTACTGTCCTCACTGCCCCTGTGCTGTTACTGTCCTCACATACCCCTGCTGCACTGGGTTGACTTGGCTCTCTCACAGGCTGGAGACTGGGTGTCTATGGCAACTGTATGTGTGGCTGGCAGTCTGGCTGTCTATCTGGTTGGTTGGTTGCATGGCTGGCTGGCTGGCTGGTTGCATGGCTGGCTGACCATATAGCTGGATGACTGTCGGTCTGACTGTCTAGCTGGATGGCTTTTGAGCTGGCTGAATGGGTGACGGTCTGTCTGACTGTTTTGCTGGCTGAGTGATAGTTTAGCTGGCTAGATGACTGGTTGACTGGTTGTCTGGGTCACCGTCTGGATGAAATGACCAGTGAGAGTTTGTCTTGTATTGGTCATCAGCACGGTGACAGCTGCTCCCAAAGTCGCTCACCCTCACTCCTGGGAGACAGGCGGGCAGGCAGGCAGGCAGACAGGCAGGCAGGCAGGCAGGCAGGCAGGCAGGCAGGCAGGCAGGCAGGCAGGCAGGCAGGCAGGCAGGCAGGGATGAAAGACCGAGCAGATCTGAGTCATTTAATCACGGCTCCGCAAACCCCCCTCCCCAGTCCCTGGTCACGTGACCCCCAGCGTCGCACCACATTGATGGGATCGGATGAAAGTTCATCCGGCTCCACTCACGGTGCCCATCCTCTTCAAAAAAAGATCCACGGACGGCGGCTTTGGGGAATGTTAAAGCGCTCGCTGGCGTAGCACGCCCGCCTTCCCCTCGAACAAACATCCCTCTTCTTGATATTCATGGAGCACCTTCCCTCGACCTCCCAACGCTTCCCCCCCTTCCCCATCAAGCTGGGCCTCGTTCCGAGAGTGCGAGATAATAAGAAGAGTGTGATTGAGTTCTACACGATTCCGGCTGCATTAACAAGGCTGATTGTGCGGGGGTCTAATCACAGGGGCATCGCACCGGTGAGGGAAGGGAAGGGGAGGGGGGGGGGGTAGGATGGGGGGGGGAAAGGTTCAAGTGCTTTCACTTGGTTTCACCCTTCAGGTTTAATCAGGAAGCCAGGCGTGTGACTGGGTTTGATCCGCCGAGCCGGGGGAGACGCGAGGGCTGTTTACCTGCGTGTGTGTGGGTGGCGTCGAGGCTTCTGGGAATCCTCCCCGGCTCCTCGGAGAAAGAGAGATCATGCCGTGAGCGTGCGGTGAGGAGGACTTCAAAGATCCGTCGTTTGTTTGTTAAACGCGGAAGCCCAACCCTCCATGAATGCAAGTGGAAGGGTAAAGTTAGCCTCAGAAAGAAGTTCAGAGCCAAAACGCAACATCTATTGTGTATTTTTCTGTCTCTTTTGTTTACGGAGGGGAAGGTGTAGCTTGGTGGTGTGTGTAGAGAGGGGAAAGGTGTAGCTTGGTGGTGAGAGTAGAGAGGGGGAAGGTGTAGCTTGGTGGTGTGAGTAGAGAGGGGGAAGGTGTAGCTTGGTGGTTTGAGTAGAGAGGGAAAGGTGTAGCTTGGTGGTGTGAGTAGAGAGGGGAAGGTGTAGCTTGGTGGTTTGAGTAGAGAGGGGGAAGGTGTAGCTTGGTGGTGTGAGTAGAGAGGGGAAGGTGTAGCTTGGTGGTGTGAGTAGAGAGGGGGAAGGTGTAGCTTGGTGGTGTGAGTAGAGAGGGAAAGGTGTAGCTTGGTGGTGTGAGTAGAGATGGGGAAAGGTGTAGCTTGGTGGTGTGAGTAGAGAGGGGAAAGGTGTAGCTTGGTGGTGTGTGTAGAGAGGGGAAAGGTGTAGCTTGGTGGTGTGAGTAGAATTTCACCACAGATCTCAGGGTCACAGGTTCGAATCCCCTTGACTGAACATGCTGTACTTTGAATAAAAGCATCTGCTAAATAAATGCTTTGTTATTATTCCTGTTTTGTGGAAAACCGAAGGTCTGGCATGGAGGTTTCAGCCACATTTCATTGTCAGGTAGGATTTAGTTAAAGGTCACCATGGGAACACACAAAGGAAAACTCACAGACGTGGTCTGACCTATCGCTAACCCTCGCTCCTGAACGCCTGGACAGCCAGTGTCCCTGTTCCTCCGGTGGGTAACTCAACTCACCAGACCACAAGCGACAGCGGAAAGATCCCACCCCCAAACTCTGGTTCACATTCAATATACTGGACATATATACGTACAATTATTATCATTGCTCTACGGGGGCTTCCATAGCGAAGGGCCAAGGCAGGATGAACCCATACCATTGAGTGGACGCTTCAGCCTGCATGGTGCTCACACATATCCACAAATCCACCAGGAAGCGCCCGCGTAAAAAAAAAAACGTTTCCCCACCCTCCAGAATATTGGGATTGTAACCCTTCCTTTTCGTTTGTCCCTCCAGGCTCACCGTACCGGGACAAGATCACCATCGCCATCCTGCAGCTCCAGGAGGAAGGGAAGCTGCACATGATGAAGGAGAAGTGGTGGCGAGGGAACGGCTGTCCGGAGGAGGACAGCAAGGAGGCCAGCGCTCTGGGGGTGCAGAACATCGGGGGCATCTTCATCGTGCTGGCTGCCGGCCTGGTGCTGTCCGTGTTCGTGGCGGTGGGGGAGTTTCTCTATAAGTCCAAGCAGAACGCGCAGCTGGAAAAGGTAAAATAACCGCCGGCAGACTGAGCTGCAGTGGGGGGGGGGGGAGGGGATCGGGTGGGAGGGGGAGGAGCTTCGAGGGGTGGAGGAGAGGCGAGGGGAGGGAGGTTGGGGAGGGAGTGGAGGGGGGGAGCGGGCAGTGGGCTCTCTGATGACGCACTGTTCCCACGCCAAAGTGCGACGTGTTGCGGAGGACATGTCGAACTGGAGTGCGGCGTTTCGTCGCAGCCTCTCTCCCTATCGAGGCACTCTCTCTGCACCAGACGCTTGTTTACTACAGAGCACCAGACTCAAGCTCCCCTTGTTTACCCCAGCGCTTAGATCTGTGCGAGTACCCGGCTCTATCACATGCACACGGGACAGCTGACCTCAAACCGCATGGCCTAGAACATTGTATCACTGTACAATGCACTCCCACTTTCAGGTATCTCACGTAAAGATGTGCGTTGGGCGTCCAACCGAAGGAACATCAAAGATGATACAGGCGCGATGCTAAATATTTGGTTGCGCTTGGCCACTAAAGCTATTGGATTGGATGTTGTTCTTATGTTCCCACAGTAGGCAGTCGCTCCGGGCGCTCAGAGTTGCATCTGTTGTGTTTGTCCTCTCAGCCCTGATGGCGACAAGCTGACAGGACACGTGAGGAACTCTACTGCCATCCAGACCAGAGCTAGACATTAACCCGCCATCATCCCAACTGACGTTCAAAACCACCTCAGAGACTCATTTTGAACATAAGGCGCCTAGATACACACCGATGTTATTTCTTAAGACGCTTTACAGCAGGGTGGAATGCTGTTTCAGTGTTTGGAACTCACACAGTGCTGGTCTGGTTGAGGTTGATTTTTCAGTTTCGATCAGGGACGTTTGAAAGGCCACGTCTGGTTCATCATTTCATCTCTTCATTTTTCACTCGCTCACCACTAGACAGCACACTCTCATCCTGGCTCAGTCAACTCAGGCTTGATTCATTGGCGACTCCTCGATTGATTCACTTCCGATTCGGGATTCTTGCGCACGTAACTCTAGCCTCATCCACCTAAGATTCATTCAGTCGTCCTCTTACGAATTCACCTCACCTGTAAACAGAACTCTGCCTCGCACACATGAACGCGCTGTGAGAAAGTGGGCTTGCGGTTCGATTGGATATTAACGGTGAGGTGTGGCTTGTCCAGTATCCTCCAGCGTGTCTCTCTCTCCCTGAGCCGGGCAGACCGGTATAGAGGGCGGCAGCGATGCCCTCCAACCCCACGGCAAACTCGTAAATCCGGGAACAGCGAGCGCTACTTAGCCTCTCTCCATAGGAGCTAACCCTCTGACCGCTTCCTCCAACACCCGCCATCGATCCCAGGAAGCCTTCCTGTTCCTCTAAGTCTCCATATTGACCAGAGGCTGCGGCCCCCTAGCGAAGGGATTTGTGTTTCCATTCAGTGTGACACGCACAAAAGCCCCTGCGGTAGAAGCGGGTTGGCCCAACAGCACGCTGAAAGACCCAGCCCCCCGAAAAACACACTTACACCACGCTGCTCCAAATGATCACTGTGTAATAATGATCATAAAAGCCCGCTGTGAAGGGAATTATCGAGTGCCGAGCCAGATGAGAGAGAATTCGAAGAGAGTGCTGGGTCACTTTGGGTCTTTTCAACCCTAGACGTGGGGCTGTTACTCTTCCGCCACGCTGGAGAAATAGCGAGACGGTGCCAGAGTAGCTTGTTCCTGCTTCTGGCTATGACTCACACGCAGCACAGAGAGGTGATACTACCTCACACAGGTAACCTCCCAGTCAGCCAAGTCGTCGTTTAGCGTGGCCCGAACGTCACGGCAACGCTACAACCAGACCGGGAGACGTCGTCGCGACAACTAAAGCGTAGAGCTCCCTTTCGAACCGGAAGGTTCCGCGAAGGGGATGTCGACCTTGCGCGGAAGCTTGAGAGGCACGCGGCTCAGCTGGAGGAAGGGGTCCTAATACATTTCAAAACCCGTTGTTTGAATACCGTCGTCATTTCGATTCCGCTGCACACGAGCCTCTTCCCAAAATCCGCTTCCAACCGCTGCCACAACGCAGTCATATTTCCCACCGAGATTTCCCCCAAAGTGTCAAGTTGAAAAATGTAGTGCTAAGCATCTCTTTGTTGTGTTAGTCATGCTTGATAGCGTGCACTTGGCAATTTGCATTTTATAATTACTGCTATTTTGTACCACGAGCAAGGAGCAAAAAATAGCAAGCCAGTCATTTGTGTAATGTGATGGCTCCCCACCTTCTAATCTAAGCATTGTTAAAGGGGCTCACAAATCAGCACCAAAAAGAGACTTGTAACAGCATATATGTGTTTTTAAATTTTTTTATTTCATTTTATTTCATTTCCTCACCTCAAACTGTTTGTCACCGATGATACTAAACTGCCCACTAAAGTTCTTCTGCTGTTATGAATTTGAATAAACGCATAAGAAATGCGCATGTTTCATTAGTCTAGTCATTCTGTCATTCCTTTCCTCCGCCTCTCCCATCGCCAACACGCCTCCACGGCTCAGACACAAACATTTCTTTGGGTTTGTAGAAACATATTAGTAGTTGCATAGTATCTACTTTTCTTTGTGGTCTTATTTGTTTACATTTCAATGCGATTGTCCAACATTCGATTCTGATGTTTTTGGACAAATCACTCTCTTAAAGAAAATGTTTTTAGATCATGTTCAAAATATTTTCGCAAAATTGAGCACTCTGGGTACGTTTTCACAGGTTACAGAGCTTTAAGGGGACAGGGAAACTCTCTTATAAAAAATCATGTTCATTTTCTTTGTTCATCTGCCACAAACGCCATTGATTTCATTTGTCCCATCTCCATTCAAATGCCATGGTTGTCCCCCACTCCCTACCCCCCCTCCTCTCCCCTTTCCCTTCCCTCGCCCTCCCCTAGCCCTCTCCCCCCCTCACCTCCTCTCTCCCCTCCCCTCTCCCCCCCCCTCCTCGCCCTCCTCCCCCCAGCTTCTCCGCTTCCTCCTCCCTCTGCTCCTCCTCCCCCTCCTCCTCCTTCTCCTTGTGTTCCCGCTCCTGGCAGCTGGTGCTGCAGCAGAATAACAAGGCCCTCGAGGGACAGGGACCGCCAGCTGTGTGTGAGGACCCCCGCCCACACACACACACACACACACACATGCATACATATATACACACACACATATAGAAATAAATATACACTCTCACACACACATATAGAAATAAATATACACTCACACACACACACACACACATACTGTATATAAATATACACACAAACATACATATTAATATACACTCATTCACACATAAATGCATAAATGTACGCATACAAACATATCAATATAAAACACACACACACACAAATATAGATATACGCTCACGCACACATATATACACCACACCAACCCCCATACATGCACACACCTACATGGTCACCCACACACACATACAGATTTCCGTACAAAAAGCATGCACTCACACAGATGCATGTTCAACACGCGCACACACACACCTGCTCGGTCAGTACGCAGCACACACACACCTGCTCGGTCAGTACACAGCACACACACACCTGCTCGGTCAGTACGCAGCACACACACACCTGCTCGGACAGTACACAGCACACACACACACCTGCTCAGATAGTACACAGCACACACACACCTGCTCAGACAGTACGCAGCACACACACACCTGCTCAGACAGTACGCAGCACACACACACACCTGCTCAGATAGTACGCAGCACACACACACCTGCTCAGATAGTACACAGCACACACACACCTGCTCACATAGAAGCCAGCAGATTGGCCACGCAGAGCAGCGCATCATCCAGGCTGCCCAGCATTGCTCCACCCATGCCAGACTGCTGGAGAGAGAGAGAGAGAGAGAGAGAGAGACAGAGAGAGAAAGAGAGAGAGAGAGAGAGAGAGAGAGAGAGAGGGCGATGGACAGGAACCTGCCAGCTCAGACATCATGCCCCATCTCCATCTGCCCCATCCCACCATACCCTCCGCCACCCATCCACCCCAGCAGCAGATGACCCTAGCATCCAGGAGCACAGCCGATAGGTCAAGGGGGGGGGGGGGGGGGGGGGGGGGGGCTTGACACACAAGGACGCTGCAAACTCGGAGGGATCGCTATGGAAACGGCCGCCATAGAAACGTCCGCGTTACAAAGTGTTGGAGGACAGATAAAGGAGAGGGGGACGGGGGGACGGTGAAAGCGCAAGATTAACGACTTTCTGGACCTAAAGCTAGCAGCTCCTCCTTAAAGTGCTTTGTGTCCATACAGCTGCAGGGCAGAGCCGGGCGGGGTGAGAACGGGGTGATAAAAACTCTGTAATTCAAAGGCCCTAAACAGTCAGCATCAAGCCACAGGAAGCACAGCGGGTGGCCATGATGGCTCTGTGTCCCCAGGGCCTGCCTCTCAGACAGAAAAAGAAGGGGGGAGAGAGAGGGGTGGAGTCTGGGGGAAGGGGTGAGAGAGAGAGAGAGAGAGAGAGAGAGAGAGAGGGGGAGGGAGGGAGAGAGAGACAGAGAGAGAGAGAGACAGAGAGACAGAGAGACAGAGAGAGAGAGGGAACCTTGTGTCCACAAAGCCTGCTGCTCTCCAGCATGAATGTGAGGCTGTCCCAGGTAGAGCACACAGCCATGCCTTTCACATCTCGTCCTTAGCAAATCAATAGCCATGAAAAGCTAGCCTCTGAAGGTGACTGGCAATCAGCAGGTGTTTCAGCTGGGATTGATCTTCGCGGGCGGCAAATCTATTTGTGGCGTTTCCGACGTTACTGAAAAGTCATTAATGATCATAAAGCTGCTTTGTGGTGGAATGTAAAGACAGCCATGCTGTTATACACATACATGCTAGGGGATAGCCACATGCACTCACCTACCACCCACAAGAGCACACACACAGGAACACACACAGAAACACACACACACAGAAACACACATGCTGGTTCCTCTCCAATGCAGTGTATGTGGTGTCAACGATTTAAGTGTGACATTTGGATTGCCGGTGAACTCATTTTGAACATGAGAGTATCTATATCCTTCTTGTTTGTCTTTTGAAAGTGGGGCTCCTAGATGTCCAGGGGTTAGTCAGTGTGGCATGTGTGTCGTGTCTGTGCGTCTGGGCTTCTGAGAATGACCATCATGACAGTGGCAACATGGCTTTTAGAGGAGGACCGACAGAGAGGCGGTCTCTCGGTTAGGTAAGCGCTGGAATAGAGCCCCCCGAATGACCTTCGACCTCCGGGGGATTTTACCTGCCGTGCTCCAGCGCTGTCCTCATCACGGCCTGGGGGAGGGGCGGCAGATACCTGCACCTGCTCCACCTACAGTAACACCACCTACAGTAACACCACCTTCAGTAACGCTCCACCTACAGGTGTTCCTCCACCTGCAGTAACGCTCCACCTGCAGGTGTTCCTCCACCTGCAGTAACGCTCCACCTACAGGTGTTCCTCCAGCTACAGGTGTTCCTCCACCTGCAGTAACGCTCCACCTACAGGTGTTCCTCCACCTGCAGGTGTTCCTCCACCCGCAGTAACGCTTCACCTGCAGGTGTTCCTCCACCTCCACCAGGGAACAGAAGACATGGGAGCTCATCCAGGAGCAGCTTCACGCTTGCAGCCATATTGAAGATCATGCGTGTGGATTTCCTACACAGCTTGTGAGGAAAAAAGGAGCGATGGCAAAGGAATTGTAATAATAACATACTATTAGGAAAAGAATTCAGAAGAGTCAGATCAAGTCTGGAGTAAAGAGGGAGAGGGGGAGGGGGGGAGAGTAGGGGGAGGAGGGAGGGTGGCCTCCACAGGGAGACCGCTTCATTTAAGGAGCTCTGCGTGTGTCCGCTGTGTTTATGAGACTGCATGTGGACGTGCTTGTGTGGGCAACGTTCTTCTGTCTGCCTGTTGGTCTGCCTGCCTGTGTTTGTGTTGGTCTGCCTGCCTGTGTTTGTGTTGGTCTGCCTGCCTGTGTTTGTGTTGGTCTGCCTGCCTGTGTTTGTGACCTCCACCCAAACCTCCACCCAAACCCCAACCCTGACCTCCACCCAAACCCTGACCCTGACCTTCACCCAAACCCTAACCCTGACCTCCACCCCAACAGTAACCCTGACCTCCACCCAAACCCCAACCCTGACCTCCACACAAACCCCAACCCTGACCTCAACCCAAACCCTAACCCTGTCCTTTGCCCAAACCCTGACCCTGACCTTCACCCCAACCCTGACATCCACCCAAACCCTAACCCTGACCTTCACCCAAACCTTAATCTCCACCCCAACCCTAACCTCCACCCAAACCCTAACCCTCACCCCAACCCTGACATCCACCCAAACCCTAACCCTGACCTCTGCCCCAACCCTAACCCTGACCTCCACCCTAACCCTAACCTCCACCCAAACCCTAACACTGACCTCCACCCCAACCCTGACCTCCACCCAAACCCTAAATCTAACGTCCATCTCCGCCTTGATGTCATTGTTTCTGGGGCTAAATAACGCAGCTCTTCCCTAACCTCAACCCAGACCTCCACCCTGCATACCTCCACACCTCTAATCAGTCCCTGACAGTCTCTGCACCTGTACCCCTGTCCAGACCCAAATCCAACCTTGTTCCAATACTACCACCCCCTGCCCCCCTCATCACCAGCCCAGAGGAATGTTAAACCCTCATTCCAAACATGACCGTTCCCAGGGCTTGTTGCATGCATTTTGTCTGCAACACTTGTTTGAGAGATTTGAGCTTTTTTTTAAACATTGGAGCATCTCACGGGCAGAGGAGAGTCCTGAACCCTGAACCAGAACACACCTCCTCCACCACATCCTCCAGCAATCTGAGCCAATCCGAAAAAAAAACCTTTGACCTCGTCCTTGCAGCCTTCCCAGGCCTCCCCCAGCCTCATCCAACCCCTCCGAGCCCCAGCCAGTTACCTCCAGCCTCTCCCTGCCTTTCCCAACTCACCCACCCAGTCTCCCTCCCCTTCCCTCTTTCCCCTCCCTCCCTCCCTCCCCCTGCCTGCTTTGCTAAGAGTGCCACCATGTGTGTCCTGCTGGCGTCTGGCAGGCAGGGGTCTGGCAGGCAGGGGTCTGGCAGGCAGGGGTCTGGCAGACAGGGGTCTGGCAGACAGGGGTCTGGCAGACAGGGGTCTGGCAGGCCAGGGTCTGGGTCTGCGTGGAGCCTGAGAGCACCAGCCCTAGAGGACAACTGGGCCGTTCTTCTGACATGTTGTTTGGACCTCAGATGCCATCTGAACACTCTCTCTCTGGTTATCTCTCTCTCTCTCTCTGGTTATCTCTCTCTCTCTGGTTATCTCTCTCTCTCTCTCTGGTTATCTCTCTCTCTCTGGTTATCTCTCTCTCTCTCTGGTTATCTCTCTCTCTCTCTGGTTATCTCTCTCTCTCTCTGGGTATCTCTCTTGCACTCTCTCTGGCTATCTCTCTCTCACTCTCTCCCTCCACCCCTCTCTCTCTCTCTCTCCCCACCACAGAGGTCTTTCTGCAGCGCCATGGTGGACGAACTGCGGGTGTCCCTCAAGTGCCAGCGACGCCTCAAACACAAGCCCCAGCCTCCCGTCATGGTGAAGACCGAGGAGGTCATCAACATGCACACCTTCAACGACCGCAGACTGCCGGGGAAAGAGACCATGGCCTGAACAGGACCCTCTCTCTCTCTCTCTCTTGCTCCTGCGGTCAGGAGCCGATTCTGGAGGAAAGGGAGATGGGCGTGTGGCGTGTGGGGTGGGGGGTGGTGGGGGGGGGGGGGGGGGGGGCACTATGGGTTCTGTGTCTGTGTATGGGAAGGGGTGGGTTGTGTCAGCGGGGTGGGTGGGTGGGGGAGGCTCGGGTAAGCGTGGAAGGTGGGGTGAGGGGGGACGGGGGGGACGGGAGACGGGGGGCGGAGTGTTGACAGGTGCACCAGACAGACTGTCATCGTGGTTTTCTTAACACTCTTAACACTTAGCTAGAGGTAAACGGAGATTCAACCATGTTTCCTGTGGAAATAACTTGAACCTGGTCGTGAGATACTTCACCAGTCCCTTTGCGGTCTCTGAGCCGGGGGATGGACTCTAACTGCAACTACCCAGGACTAGGAGGGAGAGGGGGGGGGACCAGGGGGGAGGAACCAGGAAATGGGATTTAGGTTCAAACAGGTGTTGGTTTGATGTTCCCTTCTATATATATAAATATATTTCGATTTGGACCTATTATCTCTAGTCGCTACACAATCACTCTCACGGTTTCCTCATCAGTTGGAAGGCTGCGGATGGTTCTGCCAGGGGAACACTCACTCGCTCACCGAGCCAACACACACACACACACGCACACACACACACACGCACACACACACACACACACACGCACACACACGCGCGCGCACACACACACGCGCGCACACACACACAGTGACGACACTAATGAGGAGACGGAGCGAGGATGGCTCGGAGGGTATCTGGAGGATTCGTCTTGTTTGTTTTAGTGTTTGCGGTGAGGAGATGGACCAGATGGGCTTCATCAGCTCATCCAAATGAACCCAGAACACCTCAGAGACCAGGATGGTGTTCCCCTGCATCTACACAGGCTTTCCCATCCCTGGCACTGATCAGATCACAAACCTGACAAAACACCCATCGGGCAATAAGAGATCTTCATCTTTTTGTGTGTGTTTCAGAGTACTAACACGTCCAAAACTTGGGTAGGGATAATATAGGGGGGTGTGGAAAATGCTATTTTTAGATTGAGAGTATATAGAGAAACACAGCATATAGCAGCAAGCAAGGAGGAATTACAGGCGTGTGGAAGAATGAGCGTAGTTGTTGATGTCCAAGCAGCTGACAGGAAATGATGTTCTTATAGACAGGATGTGAGGTAGGAGGTGTTGAAAACTGGAGATGTTTGGAATTTAAGAAGATGGAAAATGTGGCTTCACAGGAAAACAAAGTTCACGGCAATCACACAAGGACTCTATTTATTCGAGTATTTATTGTTTTTATCGATTCATTTTCATTGACTTATTTATTTTTCATGGGCTGGAGTTTCACCACAGTAAAGGACTCACCTCATTTACAATTTGGTAAGGATTTGGAATTTGTTCTTATTTTAGATTTTGCTCAGTGTCGAGTCTCAAGTTTATTTTTTGTATTCTTGTGGCTTTTATGTTAGTAACAAAATCCTCACACTCACTTGTGCAAATGCAATTTCTATGAAAAAAAAAGTGTTTTTGTACGAAGACGAAAAATCAAAATTTTGTAATAATTTTTATCAACACAAAGCGCAGCGTGGGTATCATCCATGGCAGAGGGTGTCTCTCTCAGGGCTGGAGGCCCAGACTGGCTCACCCCGGCCTGGGGGGAGGCTGCTGGCTGACTGGGTAGTCCTGGATCTTCCCAACGTCTCCCCTTAGAGGGCATGGAGACAGATCCTCCCCCAACCTCACTCCACCCACAAGGGGCTCCACGCCAAATTAGAGCTAGACCATAACTGGTGGAGCTTCAGCAGGGGGGAAACTATTTTTATCATGTAAAGGAATCATATTTAAAGAAAGATATTTTTACTTCAGGTGAAAGAAGAATAATATTAAGGATTAGAGCAAATATATTATAGCCTCCACAAGATGGGATGAAGAGAACAGAACTGCCAGCTACGCATTTCATTCTACACCTCAGATTACCAATAGACTGCTAGTATTCAGTGCTGAGCAATTGTGTGTACATGGTTTTAAAAAGGCAAAAGATGTATTAAAAAATGAAGAACACTAAACCAATTTTGAACATGTTGTGAAAAACAAAATGGAGTGCACACAGTTTACTGTTTGAAGTTTGATGCACAAGTTTAAAGAAAATAATAAAGGAAAAAAATCTTCACATGGTGCGTGTCCTCTTCCATTTGGTTCCTCGTGGAACGCGCCGACACTGCGGTTCTCCAGCAGCTTGGATCAAACGCTCCGTAGAACAAAGAAGTAAATTAGCAGAGAACATGAAAGCGGTCAGTGTGGAAGAAAAGCTTTGCGATGGTAAAATAATGACCCGTTCGAGGACCTGGACACAAGCTTACCTACAAAGTAACAGATGCTGAATGCAACAGCAAGAATGAACTACTCTCATTCTGAAAAGTTGAAAGTGAAATGTCCTTGTGAATGATGATGTCCCCCTATGAAAACGCACCGTGGTAATTATGCTGGGAGTCAGTCAGGTTTTTTCTGATTCGATGTCTTGAAGTGAGGGATTGTCCTTCACACTCGACAGTCAACCTTGCACATGGGGTGAGTGGTCGGTGACAGGATTTGAATACGTGGCGCGTTGCCGTAGTTTGTGCGCTGATCCGCTAGATGAAGAGCGACGTGAATGTTAGCAGGTGTGCGTGCAGGTGTGTATAATGGTGGGAAGGGGGAGGGGTGCAATCTGACTGGAAGGCCACCCATTTACTCAGAAGCCCCCTTAGTCAGCAGAGCGTTCAAACAAGGACACTGCCTCAGCCTCGCCTATCCGTGACCCCCCGCGACCCCGGGCCCAGGCCATGACTCAGCAGAACGGCGGCCAATCAGATTAGCGCTCCCTGCGCGCCCTGACCCCGCCCCCTGCAGAGCAGCCAACGATTAGATTAAAAACATTTGTACTTAGCTGTCTGACCTGCTACTTTGGGGAGACTTTGCCCTTCGCATGTCTGACTTCTGGGTTTGGCAGGATTGGCAGGTGGGGGGTCGGGGGGGGGCGGAGAGGGGGGAGGGAGGGGGTGGGGTGGAGGGAGGGATGATGACCTCCCCCCTCTACTGCTCTCCAAGTTTCAACCCCTACTGAAGACTAACCCTTTATTGTCCCACTAGGGGACATGGTTGGCTGCAGGTAAGTGTTGCAGAAACATTTCATCCTTCCTACATCCAGCCTGAAAGACACATCAGACAGAAAACAGAGGCTATAAGACAAGATCAGCACAGGGTCTCTTCACATGATGACAAGATCAGCACAGGGTCTCTTCACATGATGACAGATCAGCACAGGGTCTCTTCACATGATGACAGATCAGCACAGGGTCTCTTCACATGAAGACAAGATCAGCACAGTGTCTCTTCACATGCAGACAGATCAGCACAGGGTCTCTTCACATGCAGACAGATCAGCACAGGGTCTCTTCACATGCAGACAGATCAGCACAGGGTCTCTTCACATGAAGACAAGATCAGCACAGGGTCTCTTCACATGAAGACAAGATCAGCACAGGGTCTCTTCACATGCAGACAGATCAGCACAGGGTCTCTTCACATGCAGACAGATCAGCACAGGGTCTCTTCACATGATGACAGATCAGCACAGGGTCTCTTCACATGAAGACAAGATCAGCACAGTGTCTCTTCACATGCAGACAGATCAGCACAGGGTCTCTTCACATGAAGACAAGATCAGCACAGGGTCTCTTCACATGCAGACAGATCAGCACAGGGTCTCTTCACATGCAGACAGATCAGCACAGGGTCTCTTCACATGATGACAGATCAGCACAGGGTCTCTTCACATGAAGACAAGATCAGCACAGGGTCTCTTCACATGCAGACAGATCAGCACAGGGTCTCTTCACATGCAGACAGATCAGCACAGGGTCTCTTCACATGATGACAGATCAGCACAGGGTCTCTTCACATGAAGACAAGATCAGCACAGGGTCTCTTCACATGAAGACAAGATCAGCACAGGGTCTCTTCACATGAAGACAAGATCAGCACAGGGTATCTTCACATGATGACAGATCAGCACAGGGTCTCTTCACATGCAGACAAGATCAGCACAGGGTCTCTTCACATGAAGACAAGATCAGCACAGGGTCTCTTCACATGCAGACAGATCAGCACAGGGTCTCTTCACATGCAGACAGATCAGCACAGGGTCTCTTCACATGCAGACAGATCAGCACAGGGTCTATAAACTAACTCACTCTTTGTTCCGGTTGGAGCGGCAATGAGATCAGTGCGGGCTGGCGCGTGTCTGCCTCTGTCGCATTCGGTCGGCCGTAACTGGTGCTCGCTGAGTTCCCAGCTAGCCATTGACTGGGGAGGGGGAGGGGGCTTGAACTTTCGCCAGCCCGCATCGAACGCTTGCTACCATCACTCAGTACCGGTGGATCTCTCTCAGAGCGCCTCCGACACGACCACTCAGTGTAAACAGAGAGATGGAGAAGAGTCCTGGAGATGCTTGAGGGATGGAGGGAGCGGGGAAGGGAGAGAGAGTTCCTCACATAGAGATAGGATACCAAAGAACTAGACATGGAACAGACACCCGAGCCGAGAGGAGATGAGGTGTCCAAGATGGAGGGTGGTGGGGGCAGGGTGGGCGTTAAGAATTGAGGCACAGGAGTTGAAGGGGGGGTAAACATCCTAGTTGGCGTGAATCCTGAGAGGTTCTGAGGGCGCTGGACAAAACTGCGCTCGAGAGTAACTAAGTGTCAACAGATGGCTCTCGCTCCCACATTTGCTGCGCTCTCTCCCTTTTTATCAGTCTTTTATTAGGAGGATGAGGTCATTAGTGGGTGGGCTAGGTGGAACACACACGGATCAAGAGCCCGACACCAGCTCACCCTCTGCTGATGAAGAGAGCAGAGGGAGGGATGGCAGGGGGAGGGAAGGGGAGCAGGGAGGGGAGCAGAGAGAGAAGGGAAGTTAAGAAGAGGAGAGAGAAGAGAGACAGAGGGAGGGAGCGCAGGGGGGAGGCAAGAAGAAGATTTACGACCAGACAATCTTACAGGTCAGGGAGTGGTCCTGTTACAAGTTACAGAGAAACTTGGCTAAAGTGAGCAGACTTTGGAAGAAGCCACGTTTGATAAGTGCCTTCACACTGAAGGAGATACAACACTCAGCACATGGGGCACAGACTCTAAAAGATGGATGACCGTCTTGGCCTGTGTTCAGATTCCCGATGCTAGCTTCAATCGGTGAACTTCTGGCCCCGAATCCAACCTAACCAGTCATTTCCCCACCGCGAGAAACAACACAACAGTTGTAACCGACCCACCGCCGACGAACCGGCCTCATTAAAAACGCTCTCGGCGCCGAGAAAGCCACGATTCGTGGAATAATAATAAGAAAAAAAACGGGCCTTATCGCTACCCTCCTCCCAAGGGGCAACCGCTGGCGTTGTACAGATCATTAGAGGTTTGCCCGCAGTGCTTTACTTGCTCACCTGCCTCCCCTCCGCTCGTTCCCCTCCTCGGTCTTATCAGATTGACGTTTCCTCGCACGAGGTGCGTTCAGATGGGCGCACACCTACGACCACGCTCTGCCGGGGCGAGCAGGCAGGGGGAGGGACAGATAACGAACCCGCACGCCAAATCCTATTAATTGGCTAATTATCATCGCCGGTGGAGAGCGATCGTGATCGGAGGACGGGAGGGAGGCTGCGGCCCTCGGCTGCCGCTCTCATCCTCCAATCAAAAGCTATTTATCAATCGAGGGTTTTAACGGAGAGTCAACGGAATGCGGCAGAATAGGCGGCAAAACGGCCTATCAGGAGACGCCGACTTGGTTTTGGTTCCGCAGACCCCCTGTAGACTGAGGGCCCAAGCTGACGGTTAAGAACACCACTGCCTTTACTCGACGTTGAAATAATTGGCGAGCGCTGTGCTTTTTGTTGTTCAGGCCAGTCAATACGCCGCCGACAAGACCGTGTGTCGGCACATGGCACAAAATCATTTCACACGCCACCTGAGTTCCCTGGCTGAACGAGGTGGGGGGGGGCAGAGGAGAGGGAGGGCGAGGGTGAGGGATTTGGAGAGGGGGGGGGGGGGGGGGGGGGGGGGATCACCTGCGCTGGGAGCCTAGCTAGGGGGGCTGAGATATGGTGTTCAATGAGAAGTCCTGTTAGACAGGGTGAGCCGCTGCTGTAGTGGAACAGGAGCAGAGATGGAGCCTGGATTGTGTAAGACAGACGGGATACAACACAGTCTCAGAGCTGCGTTCCTCACGGAAGAGGGAGGAGGGAGGAAGGAAGGAGGGAGGGAGAGAGCAGGGATGGGGAGAGGAGAGGGAGACAGGGGGAGAGAGCAAAATAGAAGAGAGAGAGAGGGGGCTAGACAGAAAGAAAGGCAGATATAAAGAAAGAGAGAGCAAGAGAGAAAGAGAGAGAGACATCATATCATGGTGTGAAGATATTTATGACACCACCACGGGCAGCATCACATGACCATCCTGTGTGCTTCGAAGCGTGTGCGCGCGCACGTGTGTGTGTGCGTGTGTGTGTGTGTGTGTGAGCCCGTGTTAAGAGGCCAGGGCAGCGACGGGCATCGCAGGCGCTGCTGCCGGTAGAGATTACTGTCCCGGTAAACACAGAACGGGGCTCCACGCTTCAGAGGACGATGGTGAAAAGGGAAAGTCACAGGTGTTTATCCCTCTCTGATCCCAACCACAGCAGCTTTACAGACGTAATCCCAAATTACAGCGCTAGGGAGGGGAATGGGGGAGGGGGGGGGGCGCGGGCGGACCTTATGGGCTGTAACCAGATTACACGGAGAGAGAGCCACCCGGGGGTAATGGAGCGTGATCAGATTACAGCAGTGTGAGGTGCACCAAGAGGAGACTCCCTGGCCCCTGCAACCTCCCTCCCTCTCTCTGCCCCTCCCTCCCTCTGCCCTTCCCTCCTTCCTTTCTTCTGCCCCTCTCTCCCTCCCTCTGTCCTTCTATCCCTCCCTCCATCCCTCTGCCCTTCTTTCCCTCCCTCCCTCCCTCTCTCCCTCCCTCCCTCCCTCCCTCTACCCTTCCCTCCCTCTGTCCTTCTATCCCTCCCTCCACCCCTCTGTCCTTCCCTCCCTCCCTACCTCCCTCCCTCCCTCTGTCCTTCCCTCCCCTGTCCTTCCTCCCTCCCTCCCCATCTCGCTTGTACCCTCCAACAATTCCACCATCTTACCTTCTCTTCGGTCCCTCCTGTGTGTGTGTGTGTGTGTGAGTGGGTGTATGTGTGTGTGTGTGTGTGTGTGTGTTGTGAGTGGGTGTATGTGTCTGTGTGTGTGTGTGTGTGGTGAGGGAGGGAGGGAGGGGGCAATCATAAAGGGGATTTGGGATCCTGCACAAAGAAGGTGATTCACATAGGCACACACACACATTCAACATACACACACAATAACATACTCACACATGCACACTCGCAGGCACGTGATGTATATTCATGTATGCAGTATATCCACACAAACAAGCACAGTCCATCCATCCACTGACATGGGCACATGTAAAACAACACGCCCCAGACACACACAATGTATTCATTTGACAGATGCTTGTTTCCAAAGCAGTTTGCAAGGGGGATTTGGACCTGCAACCTCTAGGCACCCCTCCCCTCCCCTACACACACACACACACACACCCGGTGTGTGTTTTGAGCGTTACCTGGTGACGTGAGCATGTGCCAGACCGTAGTTACATGATGTAGTATCAGTGTACAAGATACAGGACAGTGCATCAGGGACATCAAACTGCCTGCCTGCCTGCCTGCCTGCCTGCCTGCCTGCCTGCCTGCCTGCCTGCCTGCCTGCCTGCCTGCCTGCTGCTATTATCCTATAGCAGACCACAAGCCAGCACACACACAGTTAGAAACAAATTCATCCCACAAATCCTGAGTTTCATCTTTTTAGCTGCTTCTTTCTGGTTGGTTCAGCCTGGGGGGGCTGAGAGAGAGGGGGGGAGCTGAGAGGGGTGGTGGGGACGGTCCCATGTCATCAAGGTACCTCTTCTCTAACTCCACCGTTGGAAACAGCTCCAGGCCCGCGGTGCCGCAGAACAACAGAACAGGTGGGTTTCACACTGCTGCTCGGTGGTAATCAGAAGACACACCAAGGATCAGTCTTAGTCTAATGAGGAGAAATACTGGTTTATTACACAGTTGGTTGTTTTACTATCTTTACTTTCTGCCTTTCTTTCTTTCTTTCTTTCTTTCTTTCTTTCTTTCTTTCTTTCTTTCTTTCTTTCTTTCTTTCTTTCTTTCTTGCTTGCTTGCTTGCTTGCTTGCTTGCTTGGTTGCTTGCTTGCTCACGGAAAACGAACAAATCCTAGATCCCATTTCCATTTCCACATCCCGTTTTATCGTGTTTTATTGACTTGAGATTCACGGTGTGGCGTTCGCCGTACGAAAGCAGGTGCACATTTCAGTCACATGTAAGTTTCATAGGTAGTGGAGGGAAGTAAAAGAGGCCCAAAGAACTTTCGCTCGCCGTGTCTCTCTGGTTCTTCTGCCAGCAGATAAATAAAAGTGTGGCTATGGTGACAGGCAGGATAACTCTGGTAACTTTGATCATGCATTATGAATTCTGGATGTATTATTCATGGAGCAGCAGAGATTCTGGATGTGCCCTTTTCCCCTCTCCCCCCCTCTCCCCCTTGCCCTCCTCTTCCTCTCCCCGCTCTCCCTCCTCCTCTCCCCCCTCCCCCTCTCCCTCCTCCTCCCCTCCTCCCCCTCGCTCTTACACATGAGGTGCGGCACCTTTCTCCTCCACCTCATCTCCACCTGCAAGAATCAGGAAAATCTCTGTCTCTTTCCCTCCAGATCCTACTTCTCTCACACACACACACACACACACACACACACATCAAACACAAGTAAACTTGTGCACACCCCCTCGAGTCAGCACACACACACAGACGCTTAATATTTTCTGTCAGAGGATTATTTGCCGATGCAGTTGTAGGCATTTTCTTCAGGTGTGTGAGATTTGTTGTCACCTCAGATGTATGGAGGGGGGAGGGGATTGAGAAGGTGGCTCAGTGGTTAGAGCACCAACCCTCCCCCTGCGTGTGCTGTGCGGGGGGACTTGAACCTTCCTGGTACGCACTCCTACCCCGTGAGCCACCATGACCCCCCCGTGGCCTTGTCTCCTACCCAGAGATCTGATTGGATATCAGATCAGTGGTTGGAGCGATGGTCTAAAATCCCCAGATGTTGGATGTCAGCCCTCTGGATGAGATCTGTCTGGAGCCCCAACGAGGGTCCGAACACTCTGACGGTTCTGAGCCGACCATCCGCTCTCCCGCTCCATTCTCCTCTCAGAGCCACGACTCGTCTCCGATCGATCGGGACCGACAAGAAAAACACAGCGGCATGAAAAATATGATTTCATTTTATGCCGAGAATGTAGCGAAAAGCAATCAGGACGAGAGAGAGAAGCTTGATCTGTTTCAACATTGGCTAGTAGGGGGTGTTCTCTTATCGACAGGGAAAATGGCCTCATACCGGAACAGGCAGCCAGAGAAAAGCTCCCTTCCCGGCCATTAGTATTCAGCCCTGCTGAGGGCAGGCTCAACCAATCCTCTCTAATTCACCAAACCGCAACTGGGAAGGGGGAGGAGGGAGCTTTTTTTCCCCTCAAAACAAACAGCCTCGCTCAGATGGCGTGCTGGAGCGCGGGGGGACAGCACGCCATCATGTAGGAACGGGGGAGGCAGACCAGCGCGGGTTCTCCAGAGGGCATGCGGAGAGAGGGGGCGGAGCCACGCCTTTTTCCTCGCGACCCCGCGAGCCTTGCTGATTGCGGGCCTCGTCTGATGTGCTGCCTGGCATTGGCCGGACACCGTCTCTCCCTCAGGAACACCTCGGGCGCTCGCCGCTCTCTCTGTCTCTTTGATAGAGTGATCTCTCTGAGATCACTTCCTCTATCGTGGCCCGTCTTCCTTCCTTTCCTCTCGGATGATCTGGCGTTGGGGGAGAGATAAGCAGAGAGAAAGACAGAAAGAAAGAGAGAAAGAAAGAGAGGGAGAGTGAAAAGGACAGAAGCAGGAAAACGAGGAGAGCGAGGGGAAGAGAGGAAGTGTGAGAGAGAGACAGTAAGAGAGGAAGAGAGAGACAGGACGTGTGTGAGAGAGAGAGAGAGAGAGAGAGAGAGAGGAAGAGAGACAGGAAGAGGGGAAGAGAGAGAAGAGTGAGAGATACAGGAGGAGAGGAAGAGAAAGGGGCGGAGAGAGAGAAAGCAAGAGGGGAAGAGAGAGAGACAGGAAGAGAGAGGGGAAGAAGAAAGCGCGGTGCCAGAGGTTAGAGGGACGAGGAGAGCGGAGACGTCAGGATCTAAAGAGGAGGCGGAGGGAGAACCAAGGGAAGGAGATGAGGGAGGTGGAGAGAGAGAACAAAAGTATCCGAGCGAGAGATTGAAAGAAAGGCAACTGAGCGACGAGGGAGGGAGGGAGGGAGGGAGGGAGGGAGGGAGGGAGGGAAGGGAAGGGAAGAGAAAAGGAGAACCAGGGTGAAGAGAAAAAGGACAAGGGGAAAAGGACAGTTGATTGGGTCCTATTGAAGTTAATCCCCGTACAGCAAACGGCCTCCGAGCCCCACAATTAGAGCCAGCTGTAGCTTTGCCATCAGCTTGATATTCAGTAACTGTCCAATAAACACAGTCATTAAATGGATGCATCCACCTTTCTGTCCAGCGCTGTTCCCTTTCCCCGGGAGACGGGCTTTATTGCCGTCTGAGGGAGCGTCGGCGAGTGAAGGGGAACGCAGCGTCCTAATGGTGAATCCAACGCTCCATTACTGCGTCTAACCCCAGAGGTGAACGCAACCTTGACGGAGAAAACAGTCCAATTTGTTTTGCCTCTCTTGGAAAATAATTTTCACGCAATTATGTCCTCGTTCTTCCCTTTTGCATCATAAGGCAGGGTCAAGGAAGCAGAATGCTGTGTTTACGACCATTACCGCTCTCATACATAAAGCATGAACAGGGAAATCCATTTTGCATGGATGGAAGAGATAGTGCATAGCAAACAACAGAGACTGTTTTTTGTACCCCGGCTGGGTAAACAAATGTGTATTGCCGAGGAATAAACAAATTACTCGAGAAATTAAAAGATTTAATTTAGACATCGCGTTTTAAATGAAATGAAACGCTCGCTCAAAGTGCTCAATTAAAAATGTCATCTTTTATTTTCCATCGCGGTCTCAGCTTGGCGTTCACGAAGGGATCCAGCTTGTCATCGCGGATCTCCTGTCTGGCTGAGGTCAAACTTACTGAACCACATCGGTTGTCCATGGCAACCGGTCCTTAGTATGTCTGTTTTGCGATATTTGTCCTAAAAAATATTTATTAAGGCGAATGTACCAAGGAAGAAGAAAAAAAAGACGAATGTGGGGGCCCAACTTTACTTGGAGAAAATAATAATTTACCGGTTTCAATTTCATCTACACAAAGAAAGAAACTTTTAATATTCAAGCAATTTTAGTATATCAGCTTTCAGCTCGCCTGCTTTGGCAGGTCTTTGGGCTTATCACTGCATAGAAGGAAATTATAGCTCTATCTTGTGTCCCAGAAGCCATGTCAACCCGCCCCGCTACACCCCCCC